>OX940803.1:19933188-20204580 GCA_954870605.1 Acer campestre | reverse complement strand
TTATTTTTAATATATTATTATTATTATTATTATTATATATCAGATATATAAGGTGGAGAGTGGATAACAATCAATTGTTGGGGAAATCTATATAAATATACCAATTCAATGAACATTATTTGTTGGAGAAGTCAATAGACATGTTAACTTCTCTGATAAAAAATAAAATCTTTTAACATCTCTCCTTAATTTGAGGATCTATATATATCATCAATGTTGGTGTGTTTTATTTTTTCATGCTATCTGATGACTGATACTTTATTGAAAGGAAAAACTATATATTCATTATGTTTAAACATTTTGATATGTTCAGACTAACACTTATGGGTGCAAACGTGATACGCCTGTGAGTGTGAGTGGGGAAGACTTGGTCATCAAGACTTGGTCACCAGAATACTTGCTGTTTTGTTGCTTAATTATGCTTTGTCAGTTTTAACTAGTGGTGCCACGATTATTGTAAGTAGTGCATGATGTGCTTATGAAAGTGGTGCCATGTTTTCCTTATTTTCAGTATCATGTTCCTGAATTCTAGTTAGGAAGTGGTATAATTCAGTTGTAATGTGTGGCCTATAAATTGGTCAAGTTGGGATTGAATAAGGCATTATGAATTATACACTAGATTACTCTCCTTTCTCTGCTTTCTTTCTAGTCTAACCTTCTTATTTCTATTCTTCTAGAGTGAACCCATCAGTGGTATCAAAGCGCGTTTTTTTATTTATTATTTATTTATTATTTTTTTTTATGGAAACCCGTGGAAAAACAAATGTGGAATTCCGTAGTGAGGTCCATGAGATCCTTGCAGGCCACAAATCTCGGTTCGATCAAATCCTTGCAAGCAACGCAGCTCAGATTACAAGCAACGAATCTCGATTCAATCAAATTATCACCGAGTTGCAAGCTCTATGCTTACAACAAACCTCAACCCCCATCGACAACGTCAATCCTTTTCCTTCCAATGGAGCATCCCCCAGCCGTAGTCATAACCAAATAGATTCACCACAAAACACCCTGGCACTTGACAGAAACCACACCCAGTTGAAAGTTTCTTTTCCCAAATTTAATGGTGACAACCAAAATGGTTGGATATACAAATCCGAACAATACTTCGCATTCAAAAACGTGAGTAGTCAACAATGGGTACATCTAGCTTCGTTCCATTTTGAGGGCATGGCTCTCCAATGGCATAAGTGGTTCACAAAATTCAATGGAACATTAACATGGGAAGAGCTTACCAAGGCGATTCTCCATCTCTTCGGTCCAATGGACTATGAAGATTCTTCAGAAGCCCTTACTCGTCTTCGACAAGTTACGTCTGTTGCTGCATATCAGGAGGCATTTGAGAAGTTGTCACAGTGTGTAGATGGCCTACTAGAGAACTTCTTAGTCGGTTGCTTCATTACTGGACTAAAGGACCAGATCCGCCTAGATGTGAAGATAAAACAACCCAAACTTCTATCTAAAACTGTAGGTGTAGCCAGACTCATCGAGGAGCGCAATTTCTTGGCAAAGAAACCCAGTTTCCTTTCCTGCTTGCCATTGTCAACTACCACTCCAAAATCCACATTTCCTCCATCTGCAGGACTGCTCGGACCAACCCCAAACCAAAGGTCCAACCTTGTTCCATATAACAACACGCCACCGATTCGTAGAATTTCTGGGTAGGAGGCATGTGAACGACAAGAGAAAGGGTTATGCTTCTATTGTGACGACCAATTCACTGCAGGACATCGCTGTCAACGTTCACAAATACTAATGATTGAAAATATTCCGGACCAAGACTTCGACTCAGCGATCAATAAGGTATCAGAAGAAGAAGAAGAATTCACTGAGCCTATGCCTGAAATCTCTTTTCACGCCATGTCCGGTATCAACAATCCTCAAACTCTTCGGGTAGTGGGCAAATTTAAGAATAAAGACATTACGGTTCTCATAGACGGCAGAAGCACACATAACTTCCTTGATCAATCGGTTGTGTCCAAATTCAACATTCTGGTTGTGCGTGACAAAGCATTCTAGGTTATGGTGGCCAATCGATAAAAAATTGATTATTCAGGTAAATGTTTATCACTCACCCTTCTCATTCAGGGACATCCAGTGACAGTAGATTTCTACATCCTTCCAGTAGCAGCGTGGGGTACAATGGTTGCAGACACTCGGTCCAATCGAAACCGACTGTCGTGAGTTAACAATGTCCTTCAAACAAAATGGCAAGGTTTGTCAATTTCAAGGGGTTGGGTGATCAAATTTAGAGCCCCTCTCAAACAAGGAATTGTTACAATTAGACGGAATGGAGTTGTTTCTACAAATCATTCCATATCAGGTGCCCGAGAAACATGATCACCACACAACTGAAATACAACACTTCTCAACAAATTTTCACAAGTTTTCAGTGAACCAATTGGGTTACCACCCTCTCGCAATCATGAGCATCGAATCCCGCTATTGCTCGATCACACACACTAGTAAATGTGCGACCTTACAGGTACCCACATTATCAGAAATCGGAGATTGAGAACATGGTGAAAGAATTCCTAAATTCTGGGCTTATCAGGCCTAGCTGCAGTCCATTTTCGTCACCTGTATTGCTTGTCAAAAAAATCGACGGATCTTGGCGATTTTGTGTAGACTATAGAGCCCTCAATAACATTACCATCAAGGACAAATACCCCATTCCTGTCATCGATGAGCTACCCGATGCCAAATTCTTCTCCAAATTAGACCTGCGATCCGGCTACCATCAAATTCGTGTCAGTGATCCAGATATATATAAAACGGCCTTCCACACCCACGAAGGACACTATGAGTTTGTTGTAATGCCGTTTGGCCTAACAAACGCTCCCTCAACCTTCCAGAGCTTGATGAATAACCTATTTCGGCCACATCTTTGAAAATTCGTCCTCGTTTTCTTTGATAATATATTGGTGTATAGCAAAAATTGGGAGGACCATTTGTTTCATTACGAACTGTTTTAATTATCTTAGCAGCTAACCAGTTGTTTGCAAAAATGTTGAAGTGCTGTTTTGGTGTATTATAGGTCGAATATCTAGGGCATCTAATATTAGTATAGAGAGTTGCCGTTGATCCAAAGAAAATCCAATCAGTGTTGGACTGGTCGGTTCCAACCACAGTTAAAGGGGTACGTGGCTTTCTTGGGTTGGCATGATATTATCAGAAATTCATCCGAGGCTTCAGATGTTTAGCTGCACCGTTAACCCGATTGACAACCAAAAAAGGCTTCCGTTGGAACATAGAAGCTATAGACGCCTTCTTTAAATTGAAACAGGCCCTCACCTCACCACCAATTCTTCAATTACCAGACTTCACCCAAACCTTTGTAGTCGAGTGTGACGCAAGTGGCGTCCGAATTGGCACAATTCTAACACAAAACAGCCAACCCGTTGCATTCTTCAATGAGGCTCTCTCTCAAAGGGTCTGTATGAGCACTGTCGACTTACGAAAAAGAGATGTTGGCGATTGTAAAGGCAGTTCGGAAATGGCGACCCTATCTTTTAGAGAGACCATTCATTGTCCAAACTGATCAAAAGAGTCTGAAGTACCTTCTAGAACAAAGAATCACAACTCCTGCTCAGTCTCGGTGGTTGCCAAAATTAATGGGCTATGATTATGTGATTCGTTACAAGAAAGAGAAGGAGAATCAATGTGCCGATGCACTTTCCCGGCGGGCCAAATTTGAATGTTCTGCTATTTCGATGCTTGTGGTTGATTGGTGGAGTGTGCTGCAACGTGAGGTAGGCCAAGATTCCTTTTATCACGATTTTCTGAATTCAAAGTCACCAATTGATCGGAATTCATATTTCCAACGTGATGGAGTTCGGTTCAAACATGACAAGTTTCTATTGAGTCCTATTTAAACTTTATTGCCTGTAATTCTGGCTCACATTCACTCTTCACCAATGGGTGGACACTTCAGCTTTCATAAGTCTCTCAGACGCTTGTCTACCAGTTTATTTTGGCCAGGTATGCATAAATCAGTCAAAGAATTCATACGTGAGTGACACATTTGTCAAACCTGTAAACATGAGTGTTTGTGACCGGTTGGACTGCTGCAACCCTTGCCAGTACCGGAAAAAGTTTGGTCAGACGTATTGATGGATTTCATAGATGCCTTCCCATCATCACAAGGTTATACCGTAATTATGGTGGTGGTCGATCGTCTATCAAAATATGCACATTTCGTTCCCTTGAAACATTCGTACACTGCCATTTCTGTTGCGAATGCTTTCCTGAATAATGTTATTAAGTTACATGGAATTCCCACATCTATTGTTAGTGACAGGGATTTGGTTTTTATCAGTACTTTCTGGAAAACCTTGTTCCGCTTGCAAGGAACATCGCTATGTATGAGTTCAAGCTATCACCTGCAAACGGATGGACAAACGGAGGTCGTTAATAGGACTCTAGAACAGTATCTCCGTTGCTTCACACATGAGCAGCCAAAAAAGTGGTTCGATTGAATTCCTTAGGCGGAATTCAGCTATAATACCGCTGTCTATTCAGCTACCAAATTGTCACCATTTGAGGCCGTGTATGGTGTGCCATCCCCCACATTACTGACTTATGTGCCAGGTACCACAAAGGTTCAAATTGTGGATGAGCTCCTGTGAACTCGAGAGACTATTTTGCGTGACCTATGCCTAAACCTAGAGAGGGCTCGTAATCGAATGAAGGTGCAGGCGGACCAACATCTTCCTGAGGTAACCTTTGAAGTTGGGGATTATGTCTATTTAAAGCTGTAGCCATACCGCCAAAAATCTATAGCGTTCCGTAGTTCTCTGAAGCTTTCGCCGCGTTTTTACGGTCCCTTTCGAATCCTTGCCAGAATTAGGTCGGTAGCCTACAAACTAGACTTACCTAACGGGTCTCTAATTCATGATGTTTTTCACGTTAGCCTCTTGAAAAAACAATTAGGGCCTTACCTTACTCCATCTCTTCAATTGCCAATGGTCACCGACGATTTAATAATATTATCACAACCAGAGTCTATATTAGACAGGCGTGTGGTTCAGAAAGGACTCTATCCCCCAAAACAAGAGATCTTAGTCAAATGGGTGGGAGCTCCCATTGAAGATGCAACATGGGAGAATCAATGGCGTTTCGCGAAGTCATATCCACAATTCATCCTTACGGACAAGGATGATCCAAGAAGGGTGGAATGATATGTTAAGACTAACACTTATGGGTGCAAATGTGATACGCTTGTGAGTGTGAGTGGGGAAGACTTGGTCATCAAGACTTGGTCACCAGAATACTTGCTGTTTTGTTACTTAATTATGCTTTGTCAGTTTTAGCTAGTGGTGCCACGATTATTGTAAGTAGTGCATGATGTGTACATGAAAGTGTGCATGAAAGTGGTGCCATGTTTTCCTTATTTTCAGTATCATGTTCCTGAATTCTAGTTAGGAAATGGTATAATTCAGTTGTAATGTGTGGCCTATAAATTGGTCAAGTTGGGATTGAATAAGGCATTATGAATTATACACTAAATTACTCTCCTTTCTCTACTTTCTTTCCAGTCTAACCTCCTTATTTCTATTCTTCTAGAGTGAACCCATCACATGTTTGTATCAAAAATTTTGGTATAAACAACACAATGTTTTACAAATATTTTTTTATACAAAACCCGAGCATCGCTCGGGTTGGAAAACTAGTAATATTGTAAAATGGAAACTCACATTGACACGTGTTATCGTGAGGGAGTTTTGGACTTAATTGCTATATATTCATTTATATTTCTATATCTATATAAGAGCATCTCCAATGCAAAAGTGGCTTGCATACCAATAATTGTTGACATGGCAACAATGTCAAGAGACTTGCTTCCTATATGGCATAAAAATAGACTTGATAGACAATCAACTCAAAATTTGGTCTCCAATGCTTCTGTCTAAAACACAATTTTTTTAATGACATGTCCATCTTTTTTTTCATGTTTTATTTTTTATTTTATTTTCTTACCAAAAATATATGAAAAATTAATGTCAGTTTTAAATGTTTGCTGAGTCAACCTAAAAAATAGCTGTGCAACAGACCGTCTGAAAGTGGACGGTCATGTTAACAATGTCTAATACTTTTTTTGCCACATCAGCTTGAGGTTGAATATGCACGGTTGCATTGGAGACACAATTGTTAACATAACGTCTATTAATCTTACGTGGCATCTTTTTTTTTCACAAGCCACGTTTGCATTGGAGATGCTCTAATCTCCTATAATTGAGTCATTAATTATTATTATTATTTTTTCAACTTGACCATTAATAAGTTGTTTTGTTTATTAATATTATTATTATATATAATCTTTATACTCATTAATTATAATATTTTAAGTCTTGCATTAATTTCATTATCAGTTTCATAATTGCAATTCTAATCGGTCATTTGATGGATTAGTTTTAGCTTGGTTCGTCTATTAATTTATCCATGATGGAGTTTTGATTTAACTGTTATAATGATCAAAAATAAAAAGCCAAAAACCCATTATATTCTCCTTTAAATCTGATTTTAAGTTTTGTCAATTAAACCACGTAATCATAATATGTCTATCTTAATATTTACTCAAAAGCCTTCTCCTATTCCTCAATTTTCTCTATAAAAACCATCCAAAATCTTTTTTTTTTTTTCATCCCATTCCGTTGATTCCATCACAGAAAAACTCAAAATACCCAAACTGTGGGGGACTAGATGACATTGGTTGGCAGGGACGGACTGTAGGCTGGGCTAGGGTGGGCTCAAGCCCACCCTGCCTTTTTAAAAAAATTTGAGAAGTAAAAAAAAAAAAAAAAAAAAAAAAGAAGAATAATTAATGTTGATTAGTTGATGTCGGCTACCTTGTAGAAGTGGGAATAGGCAATAGCAATTGCTATATGTACCGGTGTGTGCATTAACTCACCTACTTCAATCATTATTCACTATTTCTTCACGTTTCACGAGGCGTACGAAGGCATAATCTTATAGGGTTATTAAAGATAAAATCAACAACAATTCAACAATCAGGTTATTATTATTTTTTTTCTTTTTCTTTAACAATTATTTTCTCTCTCATCTTTCTCTAAATTTTATTCCAATCTTTTTATCAATATCAATAATTTATCTTCCAATTAGGTATATTTCTTTGAATATCGTAAATTTAAATATTTTGTTTTATAATTAAATTTTAAGATTAATCTAATTATTAGTTATTCGAATTTTAATTTATAAATTAACATTATTGTTTAATAAATTTCTTTTTATTTTAGTTGAAATTTAGATACATACTTGTTGATTTTTTTTAATTATTCTTTTGTTTTTAGATTTGTTAGTAAATAGTAATATTAGTGTATATTTATTTTTTTATGTGACGTGAATGTTCCATCATAAATAAACTAAACTAATAATTAAATAAATTATATATTTTTTTTAGAAAGTAATGAATTAGATTTCCTTTAACATTGTATTTGTATATTTCGAATAAATCAACTAATATTATATTATAAGGACATTATATATGTAGATAATTTATTATTTCTTGATGTATATAAAAGTAATAAAATAAGAATTTATTTAATGACTTATTTTTGTGTCTTTTTTTATTTATATAGGTCGTAATGCAAAAAAGAAACTTATTCCATTATTTCGATAAAAAAGATGATGGTGAGTCATCAAGTAGCCCAAATGCCCCATGTGATGTTTACACTTCAAATTCAAGATCCCCCCAAAGACTAAAAGATCCAAAACTCCAAATGATGATACTCAAACTCTAGCTCACATCAATTGCTGGTGCTATTGATCCTGATTTCATAATTGATAAGTTTGATCTTTTGAAAAACCGTAGGATACAGCTTAATTAGTATTTGCATTTCATGTTTATTTTATAATTTGTTTTGACTTTATCTTTTTTATTATATATTTTTTTAATGTATTTATTTAGAATATACATTTATAGAGTAATCTCTACTTTGTCTTCTTAAGTGGGTGTATCTTTATTTTTAATTAGTACAATTTTCTCATAATGTTAATGATTGGAAAAAAAAATTTCTAGCCTACCCTAGTGTTTAATCCTGGTTACGTCCCTGTTGGTTGGTAAGAGTAATTTCTACATTTTTTTTTTATAAATATTTGGTTGAATAATTTTTTTTTTCTCTTGTTTTTTTTTTTTCTTTCAATTTGTGATGATTGCCAAAGGCCTATTTCAAACATCATTCTCAGGTATCATTCTCTTATCAAAACAAAACATCTCTATATATTTTTCGATTCAAACACTTTAGAAGTTTTTTGATTATTGTTTTTTTAGGAAACACTTTAGTAGTTGTAAATGTAATTTTGGACTGATTATTGTTTTAATGTATTTTGAAATCTTTAATAAGGTTTTCACTATGTTGTTCGCTATGCAACCCTCCGGTAAGGCTAATATCCCGCTCATCACCACCAATGTAGAAAATCAATGGGACAGGTTGAGAATTTGATAGACAGACTATCACTGCAAATAAATATTAGTGTTATAGCCTTTGGTTTTAAGTCTAACAATGTATGTCTGTATTGTCTCTTTAAAACACTGTATCCAACTGGGTTTTTGGGTATCCAATATCCGGATTTGTTTTTAATGGAAATTTACTCCAATTTTTTTGTATAGGGTTTTTTTTTTTTTTCCTTGCTAATTTTAGCCTTTTTGTTTTCTTTTCTTTTTGTTTTTTTGGAATATATTAAGTATGCATTAAATACACTATGATTATTACCAAAAATAAATGCTTTTGAATTTTAATTATTCTTATAAATGATAGTGAATAAATATTTTTCAAAACAATATCAATTGTAATACCAAATTAAATGGTAATTTTTTTTAATGGTAAATTTTAAAAACATATCAATGGTAATATATTAATGATACCATAACAAAAAATTAAAATAATAATTTTTATTCAAATATTAATGGTACTACATTAGAACATTAATTATTACATTCAATTCAATAGATCCTTTTTCTAAATATATAAAATTCAGTCATAATTTTTTTTTTAATTTTTTTTTTATAAATGGTAATAAATAATTTTTCTTGTAAGATAATAAAACAAATATCTCCACTACTATTTGCCTCTCCATAAAAGTCTTCACCTTTATATATTTTTTTATTGAATCATCTAAGAGACCAACGTGTGAAAAAAAAAAAATCTAGAAATTAGTTTATTAAAAAAATTGAATGTTTTTAGAAAATAAGTGTGAAATATTACATTATTTGGTAAGTTTAAAAGACAAGCCATAATTTCCCAAATTTATTTTTCGCAAATAACTGATCAATAGTTAATCAAAATGCAATCCCGTAATTAATAGGATAGTGAATAAGAGGGTTTACATTATTTGGGAAGTATAAAAGACAAGCTATAAATTTCATTTTATTTTTTAAAGCTATTAAGTATTTATTAATTGTAATAATTTTTAATAATATAATTTTTTTTTCCTAAATCTAAAATCCATATGTAATTAAGAGGCAATCTCGTAATTAATTAGATAGTGAATAATTTATTTTAACCAATCTCATAATTGATTTTTAATTATTAAGTATTTTTTGTTGAAGTATTACATTATTTGGTAAGTCTAAAAGATAAGTCGTAATTTTTTTTTTTTCTTCCAAAAAGCCATAAATTTGTATTAATTAGTTTTTGTTTTTAATTATTATTAATTAGTTGTAATATTTCAAAAAAAAATGTACTCTTAATTAGTTATCTATACAATAAATATTATAATATTTGTTAAGTTATTAATTGTAATAATTTTTAATAATATATATATTTTAAAATAAAAAATCTATTGGTAATCAAGAGTCAATCACGTAATTAATAGGATAGTGAATAAATTCTCTTAAACAATCTCATAATTAATTTTTAATTATTAAGTTTTTTTTTAAAGTATTACATTATTTGGTAAGTTTAAAAGACAAGTCGTAAATTTTTTTTTCCAACAAGCCATAAATTCATATTAATTAGTTTTTTTTTTTTTTTTTTTAAAGTATTTTTAAATAGTTGTAATATTTCAGAAAACATATATATATATATATACTGTTAATTAGTTATCTATACACTATATATTATAATATTTGGTAAGTTATTAATTTTAATAATTTTTTTTCTTAAATAAAAAATCTATAGGTAATCAAGAGGCATTCACGTAATTAATGGAATAAATTCTCTTAACCAATCTCATAATTGATTTTTTATTATTAAGTAATTTTTTTTAAGTATTACATTATTTCATAAGTTTAAAAGACAGGCCATAAATCTTTTTTCCAACAAACCATAAATTAATATTAATTAGTGTTTTTTTTTTTTTAATTTTAAGTATTGTTAATTAGTTGTAATATTAAAAAAATATATATTGTTAATTAGTTATCTATATAATCTACAAATTATAATATTTGTTAAGTTATTCTATTTTAGTTTAGTTCATTAAGAGAATTATTTTATTATCTCATTTGTTATGGAATTGACTATTTATTTTTATTCATTATCCCATTAATTAATTAAAAGTAAAAAATCACAAACTAACCTTTCATATTCAATTTGGTAAAAAATAAAACATTTCCTATTCAATTATCTTATTTTAATTACCTTTTATATAATTTTAGTCGGGTTTGAAATACTCTCTTTCTCTATTGATATGTTTATTTCTTTGTTTGTTAATATTTATTGGTCATCTCAGAGGGTTCCTCCTCTTCTGGTCACCACCTGTCCAAATCCACAAAACCCATCAAATCCATTAAGGTTCATATTTACGGTTTCACGTTTTTCTATTGCATTTTAATAAATAAATAATAAAATAAAATAAAAAAAAAAACCTTATATGTCATCTCAGAGGGTTACTCCTCTTCTAGTCACCACCTGTCCAAATCCACACAACCCACCAAATCCATTAAGGTTCATATTTACGGTTTCACGTTTTTCTATTGCATTTTCCTTTAAATAATAATAAAAAAACCTTATATTTTGATGTGTTATATCATATTTAGGATTAATGGATCTCCATTGTAGGTTCTAATTATAAGTGAACATGTGATTTGATTTGGGCATTCAAGTTTTTTATTTTATTTTATATATTTGAGTATAGTTCATGTAATACAAATTGCATGACCTTGTCATGCATATCTCTATGTACTATCTCATATTTATTTTGTATTGAATCATATTCGTTTGACTTTATACTTAAATGAAAGAAATGGTTTTAGGTATTGCTCATCACAAAATCACCTTGGTATTTTTTAATTTATATATAAATAATTTTTTTCTGTATTAGTTAAAATTATAGTGTTCATGTTTGTATTCAACAGGCACAGGCACATGTGATTGGTCAGTCAGTCTCTAACATGAAGCCATGATTTTACGTTATCACGCATAAGGATTTGATCATGTTCAGAGCTCTATCTACCACTATTTAACTTGATTTTCTTCGCAGTCTTATTTCATCATAGACTAGGGATTGAATTAGAACATCAACTTAGAGAGTATAAAGCAATGATTTGGAATTATTTGAATTAGAATTTTTGAAAAATTATTAAATTTGTGGTTGAAAGCTTTATTTTGTATATTTCAAATGTAATTACAGAAATTTATAGTCGAATGATTTTTTAGTGTCTTTTTTTCTTTATAATATATGTTAATTCCATCTGTAAAATTACACATGAAAGTAAAAATAGAAAATACACACGAAAAAAAATTTAAAATATAAATTCGATAACGATTACGTTATGTTTTACCATGCCCACACATCGTGCAGGCTACAACTAGTTATTATTGTATATTATTATTACTGTTAAAATTTATTATTATTACTATTATAATCATTGTTATTATAATTATTAATTTTATTATCATTATTGTTATTATTATTTGGATATATTTATTATTATTTCTCTCCCCTTCTTATAAACTAATACAACATCCACTATTTGCATTAGCTAATACAACATCTATTGTATTAGAGCAATTAAAATGTATTAGCTAATACAATACAATGCATATTATAAAACAAGCCAAACATTGTCTTGTATTATTCTAATACATTTTAAACCTCTAATACAATACAATGCAACCTACCAAACATGCCCTTAATGTCAAATTATTATTTATTTTTTTGCTACCTTATTTTTGTAATCAATCAAAATTGGTTTTATTTGCAGAAAACAAAACAAATTTATTCAGTTTAATGTATTTAATTTATTTAAAGTTTTTTTTTTCTTGAAGTATTTTATCTATTTTTTACCAAAAAAACTTATTTAATTTAATATATAATAATAAAATCTTTAAATAATGTGACAATTGGTAAGTGGATACATATTTTAAGTGAGATCAATAATATACCCACTGCCGTGAAAGTGGGAGGATCGACTCCTTTGTCGAGAACAAGGGAGGTCACCTCCCCCATTCGCATTGAGAGAGGTGCATATCCATGGAGATCCAATATGAGATTGGTCTCCACCAAACCTATTTTTAAAAAATAATAATAATAAAAATAAAAGTCATTTTTTAAATGTTTTAATAATCCAAATTGGAGATTTTTTTTTTTTTAAAAAAAATTTGTTTATCTCCAACATCGGATGGAAGGTGGAGATCCATTTAAAAATATAATTTTGTTTTTCATTTTTTCATATTAATTTTGTCATAATTTTTTTTTTTAATTTTCTTTTAAAATTTTCAATAATCTCCAATCTTCTGAGATAAAGTTTTTTTTTTTTTTTTTTAATGACCAAAAGTACATTTTTACCCCTAGACAAGTTTACTTTGACTAACACATGGACTGTTTTAATGTATATTCGAGAAGATGAGGACCAAAAACTCTAATACACATAAGTCGAGTAAAAAATTAATGTTTCATTAAAACATAGGACCGAATTGTAATTCCTTAGTATTATTGTAGGTAGTATAAAATTTATTATTATTATTATTATTGTGCCAAGTGGTAAAATATTAATATGTAAATAGAGATATCTTAGACAAGATGATACTGGTTCAATGGTTTGCCTTTCACATATACACCATGAGTTGTGAGTACGAGTCTATCTCCTCCCTAAATCCTAAATTATTATAATATTTCAAAAAAAATAATATATATATATATAGAGATATCCTCTTGACATTTTCATTATCTAGTAATAACTTAACAATTATATAATAATAAAAACAATAATGTTACTTTGCCCACATTTGATGCGCAAATGATGTGATATCACTATAATCAATTTATTTAAATTGTAATAGATTTGAATGATTTAAATGAATGTATTATAGTGATGCCATATCATTTGAACATCAGATTTGGATACCAAATATGAATAAAGGATAATGCTTGGGTACTGACTGGTCAGTACCCAAGGTGCTGACCACACCACTCATTGCTTGCCACGTAACCCAAGGCAAGGAGAAAAATGGAAAAAGTAAAAGAGTTTTGCCACGTGGCAACACCCCATTGGGTGGTTTGGTGTGGTCAGTATGGCTTGGGTTCTGACTGGTCAGTACCCAAGCAATTTCCTTGAATAAAATGGCATTACTCTAATAAAAAAGCAACTAAACATTTATTTTGTGGGCCCCATAAAAATGAAAATAATCATATGACATTTCCAACAAATTTTTCTCCTAGTGCTTTAAATTCAAAAACCTTGATTCTTGTGTTTTCATTTTGTTTTAATTTTTGGAAAACGCCCACAAAATAGATCTATGGTGGCGTTTGGTTACCATGGTGGAATGATAATCAGAATGATAATCGAAATGAGAATTGGAATGGAAATGAATGGAAAGCTGATTCCTTTGTTTGGTTGGGACTGTAGAATTAGTATCTGAATCAGTATTATTTTGGGTGGTGAACAACTAAATGGAATGGAATTAATTGTATTTTAACCAAAATACCCCTAATTACAAAACAATTATAATAACATGATATATTATGGATAATATTAATAAAATATGAAAGTATATATAATATATATATATTAATGTAAAATATAAAAAAATTTATATTTTCAATTACAAAAAAAATGTATATGAAATTTTTAAATAGATAGCTCTATAAAAATAAACTTTTGGTTCTACTTTATATTTATTTTGAGTTGGTGTTTTTTTATTACTATTTTCTTTGTTTTTCATACAAATAATTTCTATATTACTTGTTTAGATACGAGAATATTAGTATAATTTCATGTATTGATAAATTTGATGAGAATTCTACTAGCTAGAACCGAAATCAAAAACAAAGTATAGCCAACAATGTACAAAATAAAGATCAATTATATATATATATATATATTTAAAAGGAATATACAAAATTAAGCATAAACTATATACCACCCAATACAGAGATAAACAAAATCTTTATTATTTTTGCACACATGTACATAAGCACATTGTCACACATCTCCCTCTTCCATGACAGGGAATAACCAGACAATGGAAAAGCATATGCCAACAATGCAGATCATGCTAAAACACAAATCTGAAAGCAAAACAAGCCAGCAGCCAGTGGCAACACGAAAGCAAAAAAGAACAACAGCCAATGACAATAACATAGATCTTTTTGACCAAAATAGTTTTTTTATTTTATTGATAGGGCCCAAAAAAGGGCAAGAGTAATAAACAAAGACAAGAAAGGATCACTGAATTGGCACGCCAGAACAACATCCATATCCACAGCTCTAGAACAAGGGGAACACCATAAAAGCGAAAACCAAAACCTTTGCAATGGGGGGCTCCAGAATACCATAACACAGACATATACCATACTTTTGATCCCATATCATGAACTACAATCACAAGTATTATAAACTTCCAAAATTTTGGGCATAAGTTATGGCAAACAAAAAAAGTATTTCGTAACCACCTAAATGGTTCCGGCAAGTATTCCTTTAGTCCAATCATCTTTTAGCTCATTGGGAAGGCTAAAGAAATGAGAGACCAAAGCATTATCCTGCACAATAAGTCGAAAAACTTTGTGGCGCTTCATGATGGTAAGTGTTGTGGTCCTTGACAACTCCTTACCAAGTTGCATGTGCTTCTCATTTAGATCTTCACCAGTAGCCTTACTTAAACGAGCAGAAGACTTCTCAATAACCGTATCAAGAGTTGCGGTTGACTCTGTAAGTGCTACAGCAAGATCTGTAGAACTTTTACTTAATGGATAAAGGAAACATTAAAGGAACATTTCGGTAATTGACGTATTTGTCAGTACAAAAAAAAGAGAGGACATAGTTGTCTTTGTTGACAGTCTGCTAGACATGTACATGCTTGTTTCTGTTGTGGGTCCTTCAAATAACAATAATTGTTCTTCCTGGTGATAATGTTCTAAACAACAATCTGAATTTCTCTAGCTGTCAAAATATATATATATATTATATTATGTGTGTGAGACTTTTTATCAATACTAGTCCCTCTGCTGCCTTGCCCCCACCTATACAATACAAAACATTAGCCTTGACCAGGTCCACACCCCCAATACTTTAGCTCAATTTTTGGTTCTTTTCATATTGTAAACGCAGTCACAGTCCTCTTTATTTACACATTACCAGAATGTACAATCAATTTTTCTAATTGCTAGTTGTAGAATTGTGATAGTTAATTAGTTTCATGCTATTGGGAAAAATTCCTCCCTAATTATAATCTGTTATGTATAAACATGACATAGTACCAACCCAATCTATATTGCATCTCAAAGAAAATGAAACTAGTAATTAATATCATAGTATAATTAATGGCATATAAAACTTGAAGCTAAATTTGGTTTATATATAAAAATGAAATATCAATGATGAGGAATATATAACCATACAAGGAAAATATATAAAAGAATCATCGATGGTCATACAAATAATAGCTTAAAAACAATATTAGTGATGTATAGATAGATCACATGAATAGGTACAACCTAATTAGGGACGAAAAAAGTACCCATATATGGTCATTCAGGAAGGTTAAAATAAAGAGATCCAAATTACGGTGGGTAATGAAAGTAAATTAAAAATCACAAAATTAGTCTAATTAACATAGCATCTTCTTGAATCATACCTAGCAATTGATACACAGCTGTGGCAATATCAACCACTGAAGTTAGATTACAGTCTTCTTGTACTTGCATTAAATTAAAAATACCAACAAACCTTGATTAAGTCTAAATAATTCTAGCAGTCTAACACTTTAAAGTGAAGAATTAGATAGATCACATGAGAAATCATAAAACAGAGAATATAATCAACAAACCAACTAGTACCAATAACAAAAACCCCCAAAAGCAAGACAAAGCAACAAAAAAAATGAAACCCCAACAAAAAGCCATACAAACCAAACAGCCTAACTAACAAAAAGAGAAAACCAACAACAAAACAGAGTTCAGGGGAGCTAACAAGTAGAAGAAAAGACGAGCCAAGCCAAAACGCAGTGGGAAAGAATCATTTTCCCCCTATATTATGCCCTGTTGGTAAATCTCCCCCCTGTATTTTGCTTAATGGCCATTTTCTCCCCTCAAAACAAAAGTATTCGCCAAATTCCCCCTTACCATTACCTTTTCCGTTAAAATGTCCAACTCTGACAACAATGGTTAATGAAAAGACTCTTCTACCCTTGAAAGACAAAAACACCTGATTGTTTGAAATGAAAATAATTTTCTTCCCCTCTAATGAAACCGTTGGGATATTGCACCCAATAAAAACTAATAAGTTCATCAACATCATCTTTAGATTCAATCTTCACTGTCCAATTTAGAGATGGACGGTGGAGATAATTAGAAAAAATGGTAAAAAATAAATAAATTCAACAACTCATCACCATCGTCATAATGAACAACACCCAACCCAGAAAATTCAAACCTAGAACTTCATCAAATCATCAACAAAATCAAACCTAGAAACTCTGAAATAAAATGTTTACTAAATCCAAAATAAAAATACTAATGAAAATACTAAACCCAGTAGTCTTTTCTTCAACACTCAAAAACACAGCTAAAAATTTCATGTAAATCTATCTAGCCCACCAAAGGGTTTTCATCCACAAAGATTGATGAATCAATCCTCGTCTTCAATCCTCTTCCCTAAATCAAAACAAACCAACCACCACAAACCCAGTTACAAGCCCGAACCCCACCAACCCACCTTGAATCCTCGCTGAGACCACCATTAGTTTATCACCATCAATCTCAGAAACCCTAACCCCCAAATCCAACCACCAACAAATCCCTAACCCCCAAATCCAATCACCAACAAATCCCTAACCCCAAATCCAACCACCACCACCACCAGTAACCACCACTATCAATAACGACCGCCATTGACGTCAATATTTTCTAAGCAAAGGAGATCGACGCTCGAATCCTTGTCGGCAGCCAACCTGATTGTCTCGAATCGGGAGAGAAAGGACAGAGACAAAAGCGGGAAAAGAAGAGAGACAAAGAAGCGGGAAAAGAAGAGAGCTAATCTCATCTCAACGGAAGAGATCGCCGACAACGCAATGAAGAAGATAGAGAGAAATTGGAGAGATCGGAGAGAGCGAGAGAAATAGATCAGATGAAAAGAGACAGAGAGAGAGATAGTGAGAATTTTTATTTTAAATTTTTATAATTATTTTTTTATTAATGTTTATTTACATTAATTTTTTTATTTTAATATTTTGTTTATTTAATTTTAATCTTTATGTTTATTAATGATTTTACTTTTTTGCCCTCCCACATTAATTCTCATTCATTTTATTTGTCAAAGTTACCATGTTACCCTTTGAGTCAACTTCAACATAACAGTCAATTGGACCTTTTAACGGAAAAGGTAACGGTAAGGGGGAATTTGACGAATACTTTTGTTTTGAAGGGGGAAAATGGCCATTAAGCAAAATACAGGGGGGAGATTTACCATTGTAGGGGGGAAAATGATTCTTTCCCAAACGCAGCTGAGAAAACAGAGGATTTGACATACACACACACACACACACACACACACACACACACACACAAGTGATATTATAGAACATATGTGAGACAAACAAAGCCAAGCCCTAATTCGAAATCCCATTTTCTTGTCACTTTCTCGAGAAAAGAAGAAGATGAAGAGAACGAAAAGAAGGAGATGAAAAAAAAATACCTAGAATCAAGAAAGTGAAGTCGGGATGGGAAGAAATCTCTGATCATTCGTGACTCAATGGAGGAGGAGGCAATTGTTTCACAGAGAAAAGTTATATATCGATTATTAGGGTAGAGGGTTATTTTTGGAAGATAAAATGTATTAATGGAATGGAATGGGCATTCCATTTGTTCTAGGATGGAAAGCCCATTCCACTTGTTCTAGGATGGAAAGCCCATTCCACAAAAATGGTGGAATCCACATTCCAATGGAAAGCCCATTCCATTGTCTTTTAACAAACTAAACAAATGAATTGACTTTCATTCCACCCCATTCCACCCAACCAAACGCCACCTATGTGCTTTTAGTTCGAAACAATAAAAAGAAGAAGGTGTTTTTGGAAACGGCACCGAACAACGCATAAAGGTTTTACGAAAATTGCTAGACTACTCATGGTCGTTTGTTTTTTGCACTTAACATTTGAATTGATTTTATTAAGTTGTTGTGTTTGTTTGTTTGTTTGTTTGTTTTTTTTAACTGGTTAAACAACTTATATATATATAGGGCTAGTCTATAAAAGATTTGGGCACAAAATCTGGGCAATGTAGCATTACTCAAAATAAAAACATTTATTGTGTTATTTTCACCGTAAATGTTCCAGTTATTCGATGGAATGTGTAAACATCATTTGGTTTTTGTGATAGAATTCGAGGTGTAAACAACATTTCTTGTATGTGATCACATATCTTTTTACTATCGTATGTACACACCAAAATTCTTGGATTTCACATATCAATATGCTTTAAAAATTTAAATAACAAACAACGATTTTTAAATTTAAATAACAAAACACATGTATATTTTCCAATTCAAATGACAATAGTCCCACACCACATATGCATGCCCAATGTACTTACATCATCCATATCAATAATAATAGTATGCATGGAAAAAACAAATTAATCCATAAACTTGATTTCTTGTTTCTATTCATTGACCCAACATGCATTTGTTTTTGTTAAAACAAAAGGACTAAAACTGTCTTGGGTTTAAAAATAATTTAAACAAAATTAAAAAAACCTTATTAAAGTCAGACTAGTTGAAAGTATACTACAAGCATCCATAAGTGCTAATTATGCTTTTTTTTTTTTTTCCAAGTTATGCTTATGCATTCATGATGAATAACAAAGGCATAGAGATAATGTATGGGAAGATCTCAAATAAGCTCATAAGTTTAGTCTCTTAGGAAATAAATTCACATGTGAGATTCCAGAATACATTTTCGATTTAAGAGGACTGAATAATCTCAATATTTCCAACAATAATCTCTTTGTTCGTATTCCATCATTTGTGGGTAATCTAACTGTGCTTGAATCGTTGGACCTCTTTAAGAACAAGCTGTTTGGAGAAATTCCTCATTAACTAGCAAAGCTTACATCCCTTGAATTCATTAATGTATCAAATAATCATCCCACTGGACTTATACAAGAATGACCCCAATTTGATACATTTGAAAATATTTCATTTGTGGGGAACCCTGGATTGTGTGGAAAACCCTTGTCAAAACAGTGTGAGAATCTTGAGGCTTCGGTGAAAGAAGATCAAGTCATTCCGAAGTCTACATTTACTTTTGATTGGTTTTGCAAGTGGGATGATCATTGGAGTTGTTCTTGAAAACGAATTATGCACGAAGATAACTGAATGGCTTGCAACGACTTTTGGGTGGCAATTGAGAATAGTGGAGAGAAGCAAGGGACATAGAAACTGATTATAATAATTAGTTTCTCTTTGAATATTTACTTAATGTTTTTGTTTTCCCTTTTTTCCCTTAAATTTTAATAAAGTGTAACTAAGCATATCGTATATGTGTTAATATATATAATTTAATTAATTCATATTTGAATTATAGATATTTTGATGCACCATAGTTGTCACTGCTCTGTATAAAAAGTACTTGAAACAGGAATTCATGATATGAGTCAATTAACTTGACATTGAAATGATGCATTGAGAAGGCTTCTAGATGGTTGGGGCTGCTTCCAAAAGGCAACTTATTAAATAGTTGGTCATTAAAAATGTGCTTCCAAATTTTAATTTATTGTTGTGCGTTAGGTAAATTACACACTTGAAATGTTTTTTTTTTTTTTTTTTTTTTTTTTTTTTTTTTTCACTTTTAGTGCTCAAATATTATTGGCATTTGCTCCATTTGTCAAATGGTATACTACATGAGGTAACTTCTCCTTATTCACTGCAATCCAATGGTGTTGCTGAGAGAAAAAAAATTAGAACTTTAATGAATATAGTGGATTCAATGTTGTTAAGTTCAGGTTTATCTGAGACCTTATGGGGAGAGCAATATTGACTGCTTGAGTAAGATTAGGGATTTAGAGGTCCTAGGGATTTTGATTTAGGGATTACTGAGATAGAGATTTGAAATATATTTTTGAATTGGAAGCTTTAAGAGAGATTAGGGATTCATAAGACTTTTACTAAGGTTAGATATTTGGGTAAGCAAAGTCGTCCTCTTTACTAATAGTTCTATGATGAGTAGTTTTAAAAATTGATAAGAGCAATACTATCCCAAATGAGTTACTTATGAAAAAAATTTCAAAAACGGGTTACGTTGTAACTTAACCCTTCAAAGTGGGTCAGTTCTCAATAAAACCCTATCATTAATTAGTGATGGGTCAGATGTAGATTTTGCCAAGCCGAAGGCCAATACAATTATGGAATTGGGTTATACCCTAGAGCCCATAAATAGTCCAAAGCCACAAGAGCCAAGGGCTGGACTCCTATAAACAAAAATATCCTTCCACTTATGCCATAAGAACGCGTTTACGATGGTCTTACCAAGTGGACCCATGCAAGATTATCTCTGATATGATATTGATATGTCATTCATTTTCCAAAGCAAATATGACCTCAAACGTCTATATATGTTCCACTATTATTGCTCTCTTTCAGAAGTGTTACCTGGAATGTGGATATGATTGTCCCATCTCTCACATCCATGAGCAGAATTAAAGAGCCAAGCAACATTTTCTAATCCACATTTCAACTTTGAAATTTCAAGTAGAATTAAATGCATGTAATTGTCAAAATGATCAATATTTTTCTTCTTTTACTAGTCTTCTTAGAAATTTTCATGAATTGATGTACTAATTATCACAAGTATTAGACTAAATATTTCCACACATAGTACGATTAGATGACCTAAAGATAGCTTGATATAGAGTAAATTCCATCTGATACATTATACATTATACATTATGATTAATTTAGTATTTATCTTAGAAAAATGTAATTTAATTTATTACTACATTTGACACTTGTAATGATTTTTCTATTTTTATAAATCAGATTTACAATTCCTCACTTATACTATTGTTGTTTTGATGCTTTAATTATTTAATTAATTAATTTTTAAATGTTAATTAATAATGAATTTTGTAAGGTATCATATTTTGATTGGCTTATTTCGTGGACAAACCACATGTGAGGATTGATGTAAGGGTAGCTTAGGCTTCTAATGGTTGGTGATTTGCACAACCAAGGCCCTCTCAAGACCTCAAGAGAATAAGCACCAAAGGTATATTCTAGTGCTTACGTGCTTTGAAGAGATCTAGTTGGATACACTCACAACTCATGCATATTTCTAATACTTGTATGTTGTGTGTTTTTATATGTGTATTCATGTTCTTGAATATCTCTTCATGCATGTTTAATTGATTGCATCTTGTTCATTGAAATGTCATGATATGTTTAGGCATTAGGATGCAAAGTCATGAAGTCTCTTCATGCATGTTTAATTGATTGCATCTTGTTCAATGACAATGACATGACATGTTAGGCATTAGGATGCATTCAAATGTCACCTTTCACACTTACACTTCTTTGTTGTATATTGTTGTGTGTTAGTGTGTATAGTAATTCGTTTCCCGAATATAGTTCAGAAACGTCCGTGCTTGCATGTTGGTGTGCTTGTCTTTCGCGAAGATCGCCTTCAGAGAATGCCCTTAGCTTCTCCTTTGGATTCACCATTTTGCACACTTGTACATTGTGCACAAAGTGGAAAACAGGGCACTGTCGCCCTTTGATGGTGTTGCCATGGCGACAAAAAGATTTATACTTGAAAAACCAATCAAGCATAGTGTCGCCATGATGTTGCCATGAGAACAAAGAGCGACATAGAAGAAAATATGGTGTCGTCAGGCGTTGCCATGAAGTGTTGCCATAGCGACAAAGTGGCAACATAGAAGAAAAATTGGTGTCGCCATGAAGTGTCGCCTTGACAAATGGCGACAGTAAATGGCGACAACAGTTTTTGTTCAAAATGACATATCTTCTATTTGACCTCCTATAAATATGCCTTTTTGTTCTTAGGTCAAAATGAGTTCAAAATCATCTCTTTAACTTAGAATATTTTTCAAGAGAGAAAATCTTTAAAAGAGCTCATCTTTGATGACACAAACCCAATTCCACATGCATAAATCATCATCTAAGCATCATCTAGGATCATCTAGTATGTGCTAATGCATGAGTCTTCTTCAACACACATGGTATGGTTAGTTGTTCACTATTATCTTACATAATTAGTGTTCTAGCTTGTCAATTTATCTCATTTATAATCTGTATGCTTTTAGATTAATTTCTACATACATGATTGATATTATGTGTTGATTGGTTTATTTTGTGATAGCTAGGTTTTCATGCTAATATGTCATCTAGCTAATTAATCTCATTGTATGATTGAGATTGTCTTTGATAGCTATTGTATCTAGGATTGGTTATCCTTAATATAGCTAAAGTTGTATGCCATGTCATATAGCTATTTTTATATCTAGGATTGATTTTATTGACATCATATAATCCTAGATAAGCATTTAGTATACCATAACATTATTTGCATATTTGAATATCATTGCATATTCACTTAGGGTTTGATCTCTTCGGAGAAGTAAGTCTTAAGTGATGACTGTGATTAGGTCGTACACCGGGATTAGGTGGTCACATGAGCAATTGGACTAGATCCACTTTTATAGACCCGCGGGTAGTGATAGCGGGTTATTGATCGGGATTAGGTTGTAAACGTTATCACAATTAGTGGATTCGAGGTTTGAGTGTGGTGCACTTACCAGTCCGTGGTTTTTCTGTTGAAGGTTTCCATGTAAAAATCAAGCGTTCTTTAATTTCCGCACTTATATGCCTGATTTGTTAATTTGACTAGTTTGGGGTACTTTCGTGAAAATTGACTAATTCCAAAAATTGGGTAATAATGATTAAAATCTATTCACCCCCCTCTAGATTAATATATTAGAATTTTAAATTTGAACATCAAACCAATTCTTATGATTTATAGAATGTATCTTTCAGTGGAATAATCACGTATATAATGATAAACTAATGAATAATTACAATTAGTTGTATATCATTTTGGAAAGAAGAAATTTGGGAAAAGCAATAAAAAAAAACTCAATAATGAATAATTTAATTTGTTAAGTGGCCAACTTATATAATATCAACTCGATTACAATCTAATGATTTTTTTTTCAAAAAAATATAAATAAATTAAAAAAAAATCTCATCTAAAGTAAAGGGTAAACAGTAATATAATCTGCAGGAATTAATCGATCTGGCATATTACTCTTCTACAGAATCATAAGATCAATCACATCAAGACAACTTGTTATGCATACATAAAAAAATAATTTCAAGATGCCTATAAAACCAACTCAAATCCTCTTCCATGATTTCCCACCACACCAAAATCAATCATTTTGTTTGAGTGCTAATTAAATTATTTTTAATTGGAGGCCCAAACTATAGATAATGAGTTGGCTCTTTTATCTCTCTCCATGTAAGTGGCTAACTCATCTCGTCTTCTTCCTTCTCAAAGCAACAAGCTTTTTCAGAATAACCATGCCTTCTCCTAAAAATATCTTGTCTTTCAATTTAAGCTTTACATTCACAAAACATAACTGATTTTAATTAATTTTAACTAAAGAACCCGAACATGTTAGTGTAAAAGTGGTTGAGATGACCGAACACTTCAGTCAGCCTAAGTTGACGTGCTTGGACACGTCATCAGCTTAGCTGATATGTCCCTACATGCTAGCAATGTTAGAATGACATGTCTAAACATGTATGCCATTTGTGATGACGTACGTGCCCACACACATAAGCATTTTTTTTTTAATTGAACTAAAATAACTTGAATTTTTCCCTTAAGACAATGACATGTCTAAACATGTCTGCCATTTGTGATGACGTACGTGCCCACACACATAAGCATTTTTTTTTTTAATTGAACTAAAATAACTTGAATTTTTCCCTTAAGGCAAAATATCTCTAACTTTAAGAAATACAACACAAACATACCATGTTGTGAACCTCCTACCATATGATGTTAATGTTAGAAGGGTAATTTAATATTTTTACAATTAAAATGAATTAAATAATTTTTTATTTAAATAATTAAAATAAAGAAAATGGATGGAGGAGATCTAATTTCCTCCATCAAATGGACATAGGAGATCACCTCCATCCTCTTTATTATTATTTTTATGGACCATCTCTCCATCCTCTTTATTTAATATTAAAAAAAATAAGAAAAAGGAGATCGCTCCATCTCCATCAAATCTGCTCTATCGAAGATGGAGTTCACTGTAGCCCCTTCATCAACGGAGCTTGTTGGAGCGCCATCGACAATGAGCTCGCTTGAGCACCTTCGATGACAAAGCTCGTCGGAGCACCTTCGACGACAGAACTCGAGTTTATCTCTGAAAATATATATTACGTGTGTCTAAAACAACCTAGGGGGGTGAATGGGTTGTTAATCGATTATTACCAATTTTTCGATTAGTCAAAATTAATCACAATTAACTCATTTCAACAAACAATAAAAATCAAGTAAAAGTGCGGAATTTAAAGAACACTTGATTTTTACGTGGAAACCTTCAACAAGGAAACACCATGGGCTGATATGTGTGCCACACACGATCCTCAAATCCACTACTTGTAATGGTGTTTACAACCTACGTTGACCACGTCAAGACCCTACACGGTCACTAACCCACCACTTCTACCCGTAGGCCTTTAATAGTGAACCTAGACCAAAGTTGCTTGAGCATTACACACCGGTAGTCACAAGACTTAATTCTCAATGAAGAGATCAATAACCTATGTGAATATATGACAATATCCAAAATGCAAAAAATGCTAGGCTACACTAAATGCTTATCTAGAGATTAAATGATGGCAATAAAATCAATCCTAAATATCAATATGTCTAAATGAATGCTCATGAAAACCTAAAATCTAGTCATCAAACAAAAGCCAATCAACATAAGTTGTCATTAAACAAGGCAAGGACAATAAATGCAATCAAGAAATGCAATCAATGAGTCCTAATCAACAATGTCTAAATACAAAGCATAGAGCTTAGCTAGAGGGCAAAATGGTCCTAAATGCTAGCTATCACAATACAAACCCAATCATACAAGGAAACTCATAAAGATGTGCAATAAAGAGAATCCTAGCATTTAATCAACTAAAAATGCAATAAAAACACAATCTTGAAAGGTATGAACAAATAACAAAGATAGGGTTTTTGTTCAACTTACCAAATCAAGTTAATGATGGAGACCCATGCCTAAGAATGCTTAATGATGCATGAAGATGATGGGTTTTGGGTTTGGATGAGTAAAGATGGGATCTTGGAAATCTCTCTCTTGAAAAATATTTCTCTCTCTATAAAGTGAATTTTTTGCTCTAAAAAATGTGTGTGTGTCACAGCAAGAGAAGAAGAAAAATAAATATATATGTATCAGGTCCCCAAACTTATCGTTATATATATATATATATAAGCTTTAACATTTTAACACACAAAACGCACAGCATTTGGATCACAAAATGTTAAAGACAAAAAAGAGTAATCCTGTAAGGTGAGCTCACGTGAGAGAAAAACAAGTGATCCAATGAATTATTAAGTCAAACCCACTCCTGCAACAAGTCGACACACTCACACGAGCTCACAATCAAATTAAAGCACACAATCAAACAAAATCAAAACAATTGAAGAAAAGCAATCAGGTGGTGTGTGCGCGTGAGGGAACAAATTAAATAAAAATAATCCAGTGTGGTGAGCTCACGTGAGAGAAGATCAAGGCATTAAATGATTTGTCAGAATAAGTCCACTCATGCAATATGCACACACAACACACATGAGCTCAGATGAACAAGGAAACACTAGATAATTTAGCAAACAAAATTTCAAAAAAAAGCATATCAGGTGCCGTGTGGGAGCCGTTGGTGCAACGCAGACAGAGGGAGTTTTCTGCCGTGGTGCATGCCCTTCACACGGTCACCTCTCTCTCTTGGTGTGGCTTTCATGCCACATCAAGCCGGTATCTGTTTCGAAAATTTTTCGATCCAGTTTTGATCTCGGAACTCGAAATTCGATTCCATCTTTGGAATATGGATTCGGACTCAATCACAAATATGGAAAATTATATAACTTTTCACTCTAAGCTAGAAATTGAATTTCGATTTTCGATAAAAACACAGAATGTCCCAAATGTCTCGGAAATCATCTGAAACATATAGACAAGTCTCCGAATCACTCGAAACTCATCTAGGGACAAATCCACACAAAGTTGGACTTGTAAAAATACAAAAAATCTCAAAAATATATTTCTATAAAATACAATGAGATTTTACCAACCATACCAAAACAAACACAAATACAAACACAGAAGTGCTTGTGTGAGTTGAAACATAAATGCACACAATCATGGAAACACAAATCCAAAGTAATATGAGAATGCATGTAAGTGTGTGTGTGCACCTAATCTCTTCAAGAATCAAGTCAAGTGAATTACCTTTCACTCTTGCACTTAATATTGAAGTCACTGAGATGCTTGGAAGCTTGCCAATGGAACCTAAGCTACCCATTACAAAATCATCCCCAATGTGGTATGTCATGAAATAAGCCAATCATAAAATAGAGGTCCTTACAATCTCCTCCTTTGGCTATTTCATGACAAAATATCACTCACAAAATAATCCTCACAAAACTAAAATAAAGCTATTGGTCAACCAATGTATATTCTGCGTTATAGTGAGAGAAACCTAAGAATCTAAGTCTTCAAGGTCTTCAATCTCTTCGTAGAACATCAAGCCTACACATAATAACAAGAAAGCACTTTCCAAGAACAACTGCATGCGAGGTGAACAAATAAAAAAAAAAAAAAAAGCATTTTCACTAAAAAAAAATCCAATACAAAACAATGCATGTGCAATGCTCCCCCTAAAAGGTTACTCTCTCTCAAACTTCTCCCCAAAAGCATACACAATGGTCCTATATCTCTCAAGACTTCTCCCCCTTTTTGTCATGAGATAGGCAAAGGAGCTCTCTCTATCGGGTTGCTTTAGCAAAGAGAGCTATTTGCACAAAATGCATTTGCATAATCATATAAACGAACTTTATGCAACTCAAGTAATTGAGAGAGATTCAAGGAGTTTTATTTTTAAAAAAATGTGTTACAAAGATGCTTTGCATGCAAGACATGTTACATTCAAGTTCAAAATCAATGATATTTGGCAAAGCAAACATCAAAAGGGTTTCCAAGTGAATTCAAACCAATTTGTGCCCTTTTGACATAATCAAGCAAGATATAGTTTTTCAAAAGATATTTTTGAGCTAAGAGTAACTATATCAATCATTAAAGGCAAATCAAGACATGGATATTTATAATCCTATTTGATTTTTCCGGATGAAACATCTGTATGATAGTAGCCTTGTTTACACTTTTAAGAAGAGAGAGAAGACTAATTTGGATATAAAATCCTTATTGATTGAATGGATACTAGATCCTTATTGATTTTAGTCTTCTCATTTGCTTTCACACAACTTTTGCATATCAAGCAATCAAAAACATTTCATGCATATCATTTTAAGCATGTCATAAAATTCTTATGTCATGGAGATAAATTATGGGTCATTCATATGTACTTTCCCAAATAATTCTCCTAGTCCAAAAATGCATATTTGAGCATAAATATGACATGGATTGCAAGTAAAGCAATTGTGCACACTTATTATGAAAAAGGAACATATAAGCATATATGTGCAACCAAAAATCTCAAGCAATTATCAAAAGAGCATAAATTTAATCAACTTTTTGCATATGACAATTCATGCAAGTTTGCTCTCTTTGCTTGAGCTCTCTTTGTTGGGGTCAAATCCAACCAAGTCAAAAGGAGGCATAAACCCCTATAGACTTACCAAGTCCATTGGGCTTAGTTACATCTATGGGTATCAAATTGGCACAATAGCAAACGGGTTCATTCTTTCTAGCCCACCTAGGTTCCACTTTATCATTTATAGTGGTCATAGACATGTTTCTAAGATCCTTAGGTTCATGCAAACTTGCTCTCTTTTTCAAGCGTTTTTCTTTCATGCTCTCTAATCTACACCTCTTAATGTATTTAAAGCAATTTGGTCTTAAGTGACCAATCATACCACAAAAATGACAAGTAGGTACAAAGTAATAATTTATACCATTGCATTGTGATCTCATCGAGGCATTGCCATGTTGATGAGGTTGTCTTTGATGGTGCAACAGTTTGCTTCTCTTTGGAGCTTGAGCCGATTGGTGGCACTTTTGTGGTATAGCTTGTTGAGGTGGTTGAGCCAGTTGAAAGTGCCTCCTTGGTTGTGCAAAGTTTGGGTGTTGAGCTCTTGAATGTTGGGATTGAGCTTTACCCTTTGTTGGCATCTTCATTTGGCCATTCTTGGATGACTTTCCAAGATCAATCTTTCTCCTAGGGTGTTGAGGAGGTGAAGCTAAGCTTTTGCCTTGAGCTTGAGGTTGCATGATCTTAGCCTTCTTCAAAACTTCTAGATACCTTATCTCTTTGTCCTTGACAATCTTCAAAGGAGCACTCTTAGAAGATTCACCCACTTCAAGAGTCTTCTTGTGGCAAGAAGATTGAGGATGCAACTTAGGAACAATTTCCTTCACAAAAGATGTCTTTTTGGATGATGGTGTGTCTTCATCATCAACAAAACCTAGGCCTCTCTTGTCAATAGGCATCTTCCCACACCCTAGCATAATGTTAAGATTCTCCGTACCCGAAGTAAATTTAGCAAGTGACATCCTTGCTTCTTCAAGCTCTTTCTTCAACTTGTCCTCATTTTTCTTGACAAGTTTTACTTCCTCATCTAAGAGAATCACCTTTTCTCTTAGTTGAAGATTATCTTCCTTCAACACAAAAATCTCCTTCTTTTTCTTCTTCAAGGAGTCATGGAAGAATGTCATAAAATCCTCATAACTCATTCTTTCCTTGTTGTCAAAACTCTCCAAGTCGGAGTTATCATCTTTGAAAGTACAAATACAATAAACTCGGGTGTGTTCAATATATTAATCTAGAGGGGGGCTGAATAGATTTTAACTAATTTTCACCCAATTTTCGTTTAAGGACAATATTGCAAAAATACCCCTAATAGTCAATATAAATACAACAAGTATAATATGGTGTGGAAATTAAATAACACTTGATGTATACATGGAAAACCCAACCACTGGGAAAAAACCACGGGCTGTATAGTGCGCCACACTCGAACCTCGAAATCCACTAATTGAAATGAAGTTTACAACCTATGTAGACCTCGTTTAACACTCCGGTCTATAACCCACCACTTCTACCACGCGAGCCTTTAAAAGTGGCTATAGTCCATTTTGCTTGTGGCCTAAGCAACCTTAGCCAACAAGACTTAAATTCTCAATGAAAAGATAATACAACCTATGTGTGAATATATAAAAATACTCAATACATGCAATAAGAGCTAGGCAACCCTATATGCTTATCTAGGATGATAATATGTCAATAAAAACAATCCTAAATATCAATAGCTAAATGACATGTCAAATAGCTTAGCTAAAAATAGATTATAAAAACCTAGATAGCTATCACAATACAATACTCAATCATGTCATCACAAACAATCTCTATTTTGAATATAAGATATTAATCTAAGAACATTCAAATAATAAAATAGATGCCTTGATAAATAAAATACTAAATATCAATGGATAAAAGTGAAGAACATACCAAGGGAAGTGTGATGACCAATACCCATTCAAATAAGTAAACTAACTAGGCTAGAAAATGCTTAGATGATCTTTGATGCACATGTATATGGTTTTGAGTGTTTAGGAAATGAGTTCTCTATGAAATATCTCTCCAAAATCTCTCAAATGAGTTTAGGGTTCTTTAGGAGTCAAGAACTTCTTCAGAGAAATGAGAAAGTATGATATTTATAGACAAAGAGAACAGGGCATGTGAAAAGACAAAATTGCCCTTGAAATCACCGTTTGGCTGTTTCATTCTGCGGTTGTGGCCGTAGAATTTAACCGCCGAATTGAACCCAAGAAACAGGGGAACAATCAGCGACCAGATTCGGTGGTTTGAGAAACCGCCGATCAGAACCCAAAAAGACACCGACCTAAAAATATCTAAAACGGCAGTTTCGAAACCGCTGATCAAACCGCTGAATTGAGACCGAGATAATAAATACATCAGGTCTATTCGACGGTTTCAATTCGGTGGCTTGGCCACCGATCGTAACCATAGATCCAATCCAGAGCTCTCTGGAATCAAACGGTGGTTTCCATTCGGCGGTCATGGCCGCCGATCAAACCATCGTTTCACCACTGATGGTGAAACCAAAGGAGAAGCCAATGGTATTCTCCGAAGGCGATCTTCGTGCTAAACCAAGCACACTTTCGTGAATGCGCGGACGTTTTCGAACAATGTTTGGAAACGAATTACAAGACACAAAAAAAACACAACAAGATACAATACAAAGTGCAAGTGTGTAAATGTGACATTTGAAGAAAATGCACACAAAAGTGAAGCATACATATGCAAACATTACTAGTGAGTGTGTGCAACTAAATCTCTTCAATAAGAAAATAAGCACTAGAGATATACCTTTGGAGTACTTGTCAACCTTGAGGTCTTGAGTAGAGCCAATAAGCATGATCATCTATCACCTAGGCTACCATTTACATACAACCCCAATATGTGGTTTGCCCACGAAATAAGCCAATTAAAAACCGGGAATCCTTATAATCTTCACATGAGTATGAGCAACACTCATCACTTTGTCCCTCACTAAGTGAGTCAACTTCCTCATCAAGACCTTTGCCTTGGTCATTTGATGTCATATAAGCAACTTCCCCTTGCATAGCTACATCAATCACACTTCTAGCTACCTTTTCATCTACTCCTTCTTCAAGGTCACAAATAGAGGCATTTTTGCCTTATTTTCCAATATCCACATGAGAGGCTCCAAAGGCCGTGTAGTAATTTGCAAGCTCTTCATCACTTGAAAAATCTTCTACACTCTCACTATCACTTGAAGAGGTGGCCATCTCCTTTCCATTTCTTTTGTTCTTCAAGTTACCACAAACCTTGGAGATAGGCCCATATCCTCCACATTCAAAGCATTGAATGCCTTTTCTTGAAGACTTCTCTTGGCATGGCTCAATGTTCTTGGAGTCATCCTTTTGTACTCTCAAGAACTTCTTGAATTTCTTCACCATTTGAGCTACTTCTTCATCTGAGTCATCATCCTCCTTTTCAACTTTAGAGGTCTTCAAGGCTATCCCCTTTTGCTTCTTGGGAGATGAGGAGGTGGGAGCCTTTCTTGACTTATAGGCAAGTAGCCTTCCAATCACTTCACTTGACTTCATCTTCTTGAAGTCACTATTCTCTTCAACCGCCGTCACCTTAGATTCAAATCTAGGAGGTAGTGACCTCATGATTTTTTGCTTGATCCTCCTATCCGAATATGGGTCACCTAATTGATGGCTTTGATTGACAATGTCCATCAACTTCACTTGGAAGTCATTGAAGCACTTATGCTCTTCCATCCTAATACTCTCGAATAGAGTCTGAAGCACTTGGAGCTTAGACTCTTTCACCACTTCGGTTCCCTCATGTGCCATCTCCAAGATTTTCCAAGCTTCATGTGCATTTTTGGTGATTTGGATGAGTTTATATTGACTCTCATCCATTGCACTAAGCAAGGCATGCATGGCTTTGTTGTTCCACTTCGAAGCTCCAAACTCTTCGGCACTCCATTGAGCCTTGGGCTTAGGCACAATGCTTCCATCCCCGGCGGTCATGGTGGGAGGTGTGTATCCATCCTCAATCACCATCCACACCCTATCATCTATCGCCGATAGATAGGACTCCGTCTTCCCCTTCCATGAGGAGTAATTGTCACCTTTAAGCAACGGCGGTCTCACGCTCGATGCTCCCTTTTGGCTAGTCCCAAATTCACTCATAGTGTTTGGGTGAATGTATGCAAATGAATGTAGCACTCAAAAACACAAAAGCAAGACACACAAGATAGAGCAAGGATCACCTAAGTATGTCTAGGAACCCGCTCTGATACCAATTGAAAATATATATTACGTGTGTCTAAAATAACCTAGAGGGGGGGTGAATGGGTTGTTAATCGATTATTACCAATTTTTCGATTAGTCAAAATTAATCACAATTAACCCATTTCAACAAACAATAAAAATCAAGTAAAAGTGCGGAATTTAAAGAACACTTGATTTTTACGTGGAAACCTTCAACAAGGAAACACCACGGTCTGATATGTGCGCCACACACGATCCTCAAATCCACTACTTGTAATAGTGTTTACAACCTAGGTTGACCACATTAAACCCTACACGGTCACTAACCCACCACTACTACCCGCATGCTTTTAATAGTGAACCTAGACCAAAGTTGCTTGAGCACTACACACCTGTAGTCACAAGACTTAATTCTCAATGAAGAGATCAATAACCTATGTGAATATATGACAATATCCAAAATGCAAATAATGCTAGGCTACACTAAATGCTTATCTAGAGATTAAATGATGGCAATAAAATCAATCCTAGATATGTCTAAATGAATGCTCATGAGGACCTAACTAGATATAGATATGAAAACCTAAAATCTAGTCATCAAACAAAAGCCAATCAACATAAGTTGTTATTAAACAAGGCAAGGACAATAAATGCAATCAATGAGTCCTAATAAATAATGTCTAAATCCAAAGTATAGAGACTTAGCTAGAGGGAAAAATGGTCCTAAATGCTAGCTATCACAATACAAACCCAATCATATAAGAAAACTCATAAAGATGTGCAATAAAGATAATCCTAGCATTTAATCAACTAAAAATCCTAGCATTTAATCAACTAAAAATGCAATAAAAACACAATCTTGAAAGGTATGGACAAATAACAAAGATAGAGTTTTTGTTCAACTTACCAAATCAATTTAATGGTGGAGACCCATGCCTAAGAATGCTTAATGATGCATGAAGATGATGGGTTTTGGGTTTGGATAAGCAAAGATGGGATCTTGGAAGTCTCTCTCTTGAAAAATATTTCTCTCTCTCTAAAGTGAATTTTTTGCTCTCTAAAATATGTGTGTGTCATGCCAAGAGAAGAAGAAAAATAAATATATATGTATCAGGTCCCCAAACTCATCGTTTTATACATATATATATATATAAGCCTTAACATTTTAACACACAAAACGCACATCATTTGGATCAGAAAATGTTAAAGACAAAAAAGAGTAATCCTATAAGGTGAGCTCACGTGAGAGAAAAACAAGTGATCCAATGAATTATAAAGTCAAACCCACTCATGCAACAAGTCAACACACACACATGAGCTCACAATCAAATTAAAGCACACAATCAAACAAAATCAAAACAATTGAAGAAAAGCAATCAGGTGGTGTGTGCGCGTGAGGGAACAAATTAAATAAAAATAATCCAGTGTGGTGAGCTCACATGAGAGAAGATCAAGGCATTAAATGATTTGTCAGAATAAGTCCACTCATGCAACATGCACACACAACACACATGAGCTCAGATGAACAAGGAAACACTAGATAATTTAGCAAACAAAATTTCAAAAAAAAGCATATCAGGTGCCGTGTGGGAGCCGTTGGTGCAACGCAGACAGAGGGAGTTTTCTCCCGTGGTGCACGCCCTTCACACGGGCACCTCTCTCTCTTGGTGTGGCTTTCATGCCACATCAAGCCGGTATCCGTTCCGAAAATTTTTCGATCCAGTTTTGATCTCGAAACTCAGAATTCGATTTCGTCTTCCGAATATGGATTCGGACTCAATCACAAATATGGAAAATTATATAACTTTCCACTCTAAGCTCGAAATTGAATTCCAATTTTTAATAAAAACATGGAATGTCCCAAATGTCTCGAAAATCATCTGAAACATATAGACAAGTCTCCGAATCACTCGGAACTCATCTAGGGACAATTCCACACATAGTTGGACTCGTAAAAATACGAAAAATCTCAAAAATATATTTCTATAAAATACAATGAGATTTTACCAACCATACCAAAACAAACACAAACACAGAAGTGCTCATGTGAGTTGAAACATAAATGCACACAATCATGGAAACACAAATGCAAAGTAATATGAGAATGCATGTAAGTGTGTGTGTACACCTGATCTCTTCAAGAATTAAGTCAAGTGAATTACCTTTCGCTCTTGCACTTAATCTTGAAGTCACGGAGATGCTTGGAAGCTTGCCAATGGAACCTAAGCTACCCATTACAAAATTATCCCCAATGTGGTATGTCATGAAATAAGCCAATCATAAAATAGAGGTCCTTACAATCTCCATATTTGATTTGCCTATTCTAGTTTTTTTTTTTTAAAAAAAAATTTAAAATTTTTTTAATTTTTTTTTAATAATAATAATTATTAAGTTGAATTAGTGTTTGGAATATATTTATTTGATTTGTGTTTGTGTTGGTTTGTTGTGATGAAGATAAGGGGTTGGTGAATGTTGATGATTTTAAAGATGGAGATTATAGATATGTGATGTTATTTTTTATTTTATTTTTTAAGGAGATAGATATGTAATGTTGAAGACAAAGTTTTTGATTTTTGTTTCTTAATTTGTTTTTAAAACTTGTAATTAATTTTGAAGATGAAACTGGGAATTTTTTGTTTCAATAAAATGAAATTGGGAATTGGATGTGGATGTATTTTTATTTTTATTTTTATTTTTTTAATAAATGAATATTATTATAAATATAAATATAATAATCCTTTCAAAAAAATATTTAGATAAATAATACACAAATATGTTGGATGATGTGGCAGGGGTAAAATTGTATTTTCATAGATTTGGTTAGTCAACTCTTAACTTCAAGGTTTTGACTTTAACATCAATATGTTTGTGTTGAATTTCTTAAAGTTAGTGATATTTTACCTTAAAATAAAATCTTCAGGGTCCTTTAATGCAATTAACCTTTTTTTTTTTTTTTTCAAAACATTACTCTCTAATTCCACAAGTACGATATCGTTTCATTTTGCATTTCTAACAGAGAGATATATATACATCAATTATTGTAATTTGTTTTGATTATCGTTTGCCAACACTACTTGATTTTATTTAGTGCAATGATATCAGGCCAATTCTAGATTGATATGTATTTTAACATGATATATGGTTTGTTTATTCTTGAATGCTAATGTTAAAGGAACTTGAATTACACTAATGAAAATTATATTTTTGAGACACATACCAAAATCAATGATTTGTTAGCCAATTCATCACTCATGAATACAATAAAGGATTGATTGAGCACTTAACTGATGGATAAAATCGTGTTATAAAAACCTAACTCGCAAGTATACGAATCGTGAGATAAGTACAGCGACAAGTAGAGATTGTTCCCACGAGGAAAAGTGATTTATCGACTAAAACTAGTTCTAATTAAAGCTAAGCAAGTAACAGTAACCAAGAGATTTGAGATTGATTGATTGATTGGAGATTAAAACTAGATTAAACTAAGAAACAATTAACAAAAATATGTGAATGTGATCAAGATGTGAGAGAACTAGGTCATCAATGCTCCCCAACTACGTTTACTCAATGCTTCGAATTGACTTTTACAAAAGTCAATAATCAAGTTAAGGGTTCGTTCTTAAATTATGTATAATTTGTACCATGTGGTCCTAGAATGAATCAAGTATTCTCTACTACAATCTACCTCAAAACTTGCGTATAAACTATAACAGAAAATCCATTAACCACAAACCAAGTGTTCTCAATTACAGTCTATCTCAAAACCTACGTGTAAACTGTGACTAAAAACCCACAAAGCACAAACCAAGTATTCTTAACCATAGTTTACCTCAAAATTTGCGTATAAACAATGACTGAGAACCCATTAAGCACAAGAACAAGAGAACCAAAATTTACGTGCAATATCCTGCTACGATAAATTTTATCCATTCACTTGAATATTGGCTGAGAATGGTGAAACCCACTTGCATCTCAACCTTCAAATTATCAAAAACCCTAAATTCAGGCCTAGCATAACCCATGCATCAACAAGAATAAATAATCATGATATAGAATGAATCGAATGAATCAAAACTTGAATTAGGAAAATATTGTCAATTCTAACAAAGAGCATTCATAAAGGTTCATATTGATTCCCTAGTATGGAGTTAGTTACACATAGCGAAAATAAAAAGACAAGAGATAGAAAAGATAAAACTCATTGAGGCCTTCAATGAATTCTTCAAATCTTCAATGACGAATCTTCTTCGTCTTGCAAAACCCTTGATGTGTAAAGATGGATGATGGTGAAGGGGGACGGCCCCTTTGGTGGCTTGGGACCTCCCTTGGATGGCTCTCCAGAAAGTAGGGCTCAAAGGGTCTTAAATAGGTGTAGACACTAAGACAAGTCCTTAAACAACAAGGAAATCACTTCCTCTTTAGAACTCTACCTTTTTGGGATTCTATTTCTTTCCTAATCCATCCAAATTGATTACTTATTGAAGAAAGATAAGGATTAGATGTCTAATTGCTTTCCAAGACTCCCACACATGTCCAAGAAGGTAATATTTCCCGTTCCGACAACTTGCGAAACAAATCCCGAAAGTATTCGCGGATTTAATAACTGACTGATCTGACCTTCAGACACTAAAATGGGCATAACTTCTTCTAGAAAATTCGGATTGACAAGCTGTAAATTGGATTGGAAACTAGACTTCTGGGGATTCAAATCCATAGGTGGTAGGACACACAGTTCAATCGGAGCTAAGAGTTATGGGGCCCGCAACACGGATTATCTGCATTGTCAGGGGCTACCGTTGCCACTACCATTGCCAAAGCCACAGCGGTTATGGCAGCGGTCTTCACTGATTGTGAGAGCGCTTTGGCTGCCGCTGCTAAAATTCACAGCGGTTTTCATGGTGGCTGATGGACAATTGCATAAAAGTCCCTTGAATCATCTAAAATTGCTCTTTTCCTCTGAAATACTTCAAATACATCACTTGGATCCAACAACCTGAAAATGCTCAAACACACAAATTAAAACCCTAAAGGACTAGAGAAACAAACAATTGATTAGAGGAATGGGGATAAAAAATATATACAATAAATGACCGATTATTAACTTCCCCATGGTCCAAAACGAGCATATTTAGTTAAGAGAGACCGATGCTTATATACAAATTCTGGACTTCACTCATTACGATATGAGATGTGACAATCTTCTTCTTTAAGGCTCGATACCTTTCGATAAATAGACACGTTTTGGTCCATAACGTAGGACACTTGCGTGAAACCTATAATCCAAAGCAAATCCATAAAGATGAAGAACATGTGCATGAAATCCAAAGCAAAAAAAAAAAAAAAAATCCATTAAATATATTGATAAGTCTTCCGATTCAAATTTGACCTCAATTTAAAGTCTCTATATATGGTCCTACTATTATTGGTCTCTTTCGGAGGTCTTGCCTAGAGTGTGTATATGATTGCCCTATCTTTCACATAAATGAGCAGACTTAAAGACCCAAGTAATATTTTCTAACCTATATGACAAGGTGTTAGGATTTTGGTTTAAATTGGCATTATTCTATATCAAAACGTTATTTTCTTTGTATTTTTTAGTTGTCTTAGTTATGTGGTTTATCAAGCTTCAAAGAATATGGATAACGGTTCAAGCAAAATGATGTCTTCGTACGAGGAAAACGCTATTGACTACAAAGGTAATAAGACATCTTTCCTCTTACAAGGCTTAGGCGCGCACATACACAATTCATTCATAAGTGTCCATGCATCGTAGCGCCAAATTAGTATAACACATTCACATGTTTTAGTATGCTCATGCATTGATCTTATATTGCCATACATTGTAGAAATGCATGTACTAGGACTATGTTTAGGAAATTGCATACTTTTGTGTATTTATTTATTTGTGTATAAGTGTATTTGGACTTGAATATGTTCTTAAATGATTTCTTGTTGAGTTCCGTTCGTTTTAGATACTCACTCATTAGATTTCGAGTTCAAACTAGGAAGTTATGAAATTTTACGTTATCTAACAATGTGTTGTCTTCGTCTTCATATATTGAGTCGAGTTCACATCCATTTGTCAAAGTTTTATAGTCTTCCTCATGTGTTAGTGAGTTACAGTTCATAATCTGGAAACAAATTTGAATTCTGAGTTCGAAGGCCAAAAGACAGTCGAAGAACGCGAGAGTTACGCGTGAAGAGAAATAAGAGGAGAGAAGACCACCTTGGGAGGTCTTCTCGTGGAGGCGCGTGGCCACCACAGGGACAGCCAAGGATGGCCCTCCCAAGTGGATCCCACTTCCTTCTGGTTTCCCTCCCATTCTCTTTTAGATACTCCCTCTCTCTTGTTCATAACTAAGAAGAAAATTTGAAATTAAAGTTGAAATTTTCTCTTCAACTTTCTTGTCTTCCAAACACCATATATTTCTCATTCGGATTCTGAATTGAGTGATTTAAGTTGGAGAATCTTCATAATCAAGTCCTCTACCTTTTCCAAAAGAGTTTATAGCTGTTTGATTGAGTTTTGTGGTGGTTCTTCACTTAAAACCGAAATTACACAGGATCCTTCGATATTGAATTAAACTTTATGATTTCATCTTTTATGATCTTCAATTATCTTGGGTTTTCTTCTTCTATATATATATATATGTGTGTTACTATGATGAAAGCTATTAAGAACGGCAGCTTCAATTAAAAGCTAATTTGATCAAGATTAGATTCTTAAATGTGAGTTAGGTTTTCTAAACCTATGTTTTCACATGCTTGTGAGTTGTATCGTGACTAACTTTGTATATAGGAATATTTATGCATTGATATTGATGTTCTAATGATAAATGATTCCTAGTTGTGCTATGTTTCATTGATTGATCAAATTCAAAAATAGCACATGTTTATGTATGTTTTAGAGCTTTGATTGGATTCATTTAATTGATATTTGAATCATGGTCTAATTGTTTTCTAGAAGAAGTTTGAAGATATTATCTCACTTCTCTAGGATTTTCATTTATGTACTAAATGCTTGTATATGTGCTTCATGAACATGTCTAACATCAAGCTTTAGTTGCATGAATCAAATCTAGGATTAAAGTGTGTTTGGTGATTTGACATACTCTGGATTTCAATTTTCAAGCATTAATGACCTAGACTATTTTTGTTGTGAGCTTTGTTGACTAAGTTTAGTTCTACATGATTTGTACATAATCCATACATTTCATATGTTCATGCATCATCTTGTGTGATTGTATCATTTGGATTTCAAACTAGAATATCATACATTGTGTACTCATTGTCTAATTCTAGTTTCTATAGTTCAAATTGATCACATGTCCTATGTTGATTGTGCTTGCATCATTTGCATCACATAGATCACTTGCCTTGTAAAAGATGGAAGTCTTGGCCAAGAGTGTGAGGCTCTAAGTAAGTCAGAGCAAAGTCTTGTCTCAGAGTGTGAGGTTTCGGTTAGATAAGCAAGAGAAGTCTTGGCAAGGGGTGTGAGGCTCCGATAAGTCCGAGCAAGAAAAGTCTCTTGTTGTTGAGTGATTCTTCAACATAGAGCAAGAGAAGTCTTGGCAAGAGGTGTGATGTCTCTAGTAAGTCTGAGCAAGGATACTCTTCAGAGGCATACGATGTGTTTTGGTTAGAGAGTAGACAAGTTTCTCTCTAGTGGGAATAGATATGAGGGATATCCAATAGATTGTGATACATGAGAGTTGGTTCCTTTTGAGGGTGTACTCTTATTTAACTAGTGAAAAACATTTTGCCGGTGGTTGTTGATTCAACTCGTGGACGTTTCCTCTTCGGAGGTTTACCATGTTAAAAATATCATGTGTCAAGTTTCTCTTTCCTTATCTATTTGATATTTGTTTTATTTGTTGAATCAACATTTGTCTCTTGTATCTTTGTAAGAGTTTGAACATTGTATCTTATGATATTCTATATTAAGTTGTAAAGCTTAACTCAGTGAATTTACATTGTAATATTCAAAGTACAACTTATGGAATTTGCTTTGCATTGAACATACTTTTATATAAGATACATTGTCTCTTGTTATATGTTATGTGGACTAAGGGTGGTGAATTAAGCATACATGTGATTATTGTTTTATCATAACAATCATATTAAAGGTTAATTTGTATGCTTACCAAGGTTTTGACAAAAGTATCGAAAGATTTTTTAAAATTAGAGTGTCAACCTATTCACCCCCCTCTAGGTTGTTTAGTATAACCTTGTAGGTATATTCACAAGTTAATTTGACGATTGATTGAATAACCTCTCACCTTTTTGATTATAAAAAGAAGTTATATAGCTTGACCTAATCATCAATTACATAATTTACATGTATGCATACATGTAATTATCAAAATTATCAATATTTTTCATCTTTGAATAGTCTTTTTAGAAATTGACATGAAATGATGAACAGACTGTAACAAGTCTTCCATCTAAACATTTTCACACACGACAAGATTAGAAGACCTAAAGAGTTTGACTTACAGTAAAATCCACCTAATACGTGCATCATGATTAGTTCGACATTTAATGTACAAACATGCTTTAACTTGGTCCTATGAACATGTAATTATGCATTATGTTCATTGGATGGATATGACTTTACTAGTTATAATTATTTATAAATCATTTTAATGCCTTTTGTTCTTTTGATGTGGGATTTGCCTTATGCAATTCAAATTAGCTTTGTTTTTTGTGTTATTTTCACAATCAACGTTGTATTTATCCATTTGAAAGTGTAAACATCATTTGGTTTGTCTAATAGAATTCTATTAGTTTAATACATAGATTGATCTCAACCGTCAGTTTGTTTAAACTAATGTACATGGCTCGACCGAAGTTTCAATCAATGATTACCATCAATCTTAATAAAATTTAAATATCAACTAGCTACAAATATTGCATGGAAAAACGTAAGAGATGTCAATAAGTTTGTATCCCAATTGGCCAATGTTATTAAAATATAAATAACAACCAACCACCAGTGCATACATGCACAACAAAATATCTTCACTCATTCTAGTAGGAAGCCTTACCATTAATGAGTAATGATTACTGTTGACTTGGATAGCCATCCATGTACTCCATCTCTCCATCCTTATCCATAAACTCTAAACCAGAAGCCTTAAATCCTTCAATTTTTGGAAAGCCCTAAATTCTTCACATATTTGAAGCTCTAAAACAATGGAAAGAATGGAAAGCAATGTAAAAGAGAGCATGTAAAAGCATTAGAATTGGAGGGGTTGAGAAGTGTGTATGAGAGCAAGTGAACTGAGAGTTTTGTGCATGAAATGTAATTTAACCGAAAGCTTTGCCTATTTTATGGTACACTAACTAAACTAATTAAACTAAACTAAACTACACTAACTAAACTAAGCTACACTAAACTAAAGGCAATGCAATCGAATTACGAAAACAAACACGTAACTAACAGTGGCTTGGGTAGATTGGAGAGATGCAAGATATGGTCACACTAGGTACATGAGTTCACCAAACAATTATTCTAATCATGTTGATTATTAAACATTAAGCATAGTCAATTCAAATTCAAGAGTTCTTCTATCACGATTAAGAAAATTACCTAAATCAACTTATCACTCTTCAAAAGTCATGGAATGGGCAATTTTGTCTTCAACCATCACTCACTTATAGTCATAGAATGAGCAATAGCTAAAGACCCATTAATGCACAAGAACAATGAACCAAAGCCCAATGAAGCTAAAAATCAAGACAATGCATGGAAAGTCATTCAAAACACAAATCCTAATTCTCTTGTAGTCAAATCCATAATTGCATGTCAATTATTTTCATTTATCAACATGCATATAAAGAAAAGACATTAAATCATCATAATAACAATGAATAGAACAAGACCCAAGTCAAATCAAATCAAAAGTTAATCTATTACATAAAGAGCACAAATATAGGTTTACAACATTCCCTAAGGGGGAAATACACATCAAAGAATAGAAATACAAAGAGAAGAGTAATTAGAGGATACCCATTGAAGACAAACTCCTCCAAAAGCTCTCAATCCTCCATTGTTGATGCATGGCTCCTCTTTGTCAAGAAAGAACCCTCATTTCTCCTTGGATTACCTTTAAATATGGATGGAAGATGATGTGGTGATGGTGGATGGTGAGTTTCCATGGAGGACAAACCTCCATGGGAGCTTTAGAGCTCCCTTCTCTCTTATTTGGGAAAGAAGATGAAATGTGGTGTGTTGGGTGTTGGTGTGTGTTGTTGGGTGTTATATACTCTAATTTTCGGGCTAGAGGGGTATTTATAGGCTAGGCTTGAGCTAGGGTAGAAAATGGTGTGAAATGACAAAGTCAGCCCCGTCAAGCAAAAGTGCGACCTTGAAGTAGACATGACACCGGTTCCGGTTCTCGGTTCGGAACCGACGGTTTTGGTTTCGAGGTCACTAGAACCGAAACTGAAACCTTCTTTAGGGAGGTTCCGGTTCAGCCTATTCGGTTCTTTTTTATTTATTTATTTACAAAAAATAACATTTTATTTATAAGAAAAATAAAATGTTATAAAAGACATTGTAAATTATTGGGCAGTGGCCCATAACCCTTGTCCAAGTAAGTATGTTTTTCTTTGCATGCTCCACCTTTTTGTATATGTTAAACATCTCTTCACTTCTCTCATTCCATTCATTGAAATAACATAATGATATTCTCTTAAGTCTCAACTTCTTCTTTAAATATGGAAAACATGGAGAGAGTTGAGAGGTCTATTGAAATTAAATAATGGTTTTGTTAAAAAAAATAAAATCAAATAAGCCATCTCTTCCTCTTCCATTGTCACCCAAGCGGGCCAAACTTCTATTTCATTACCATCTTTTCCATTTATGAACAAAAATCACATATTATATATATATATATTAATAAATCATCAAATCTCATTCACATACTATTATTCCCTAAACTTGTTCATAGAGTGATTGCATATCACCATAGTTATATTCAATCTCACATCTTACATCGGATAAATAAGAGAAGTGAAGAGTGACATAATCTATATAAAAAGGAGGAGAATGCAAAGGAAAATATATTTACTTGGACAAGGGTTATGGGCCACGACCCAATACTCTACAATGTCCATTCTCTTTTAAACATTTTATTTTTATAAATAAAATGTTATTTTTTTAATATTTTTTAAAATTTTTTTTAAAAAAATAATAATTTAAGGAATTGTTGGTTCCAGAATCGAAACCAAACCGACGGTTTTAATCCGGTTCTTCATTTTAGGGAACAGGAGATTCCTGATCCGATTTCAATTTCAAAACCAATTTTCTGGTTCCGATCCCAATTTCAAGGCCATGGTTTTGGTTTGGTTCCACAGTTAGAACAGAATCGATGTCATGTCTACCTTGAAGTATGAGATAAACTAGCACTTCTTATCTAGCAAAAGTTATTGGTAAGCCTGGCTCGGTTCCGGTTCGAACCGGAGGAACCGGCCAGAATCGAAACTGGAACTGGAAAAATTGGAACCAAAACCGATTTTTCGGTTCCGGTTCTAATATTTTCTAAATTGGCCGGTTCGAACCGGTTCCTTTATTTATTTATTTATTTATTTATTTTATTTTTTTATACATTACAAAATATTACATTTTATTTATAAAAAAAAAAAAAATGTTAGAAAGGACATTGTAAAGTATTGAGCCATGGCCCATAACCCTTGTCCAAGTAATTATGTTTTCCATTCCTTTCTCCTCCTTTTTATATAGGTTAGGCATCTCATTCACTTATCTGGTTTTCCAATGTGGGATGTGTAATATAATTAGGTATTTGTGAATAAAATCAGTCGTGTATTATTCAACATAAGTATTGCTATTTATACAAGTCACATAAAGAGGAAGTTAAGACTAACTACACAACCAAAACACAAAGGAATAATAGTTGTACAGTCCTAATAAATTTAGGATAATTCACGTGGCTGGTGTATTGTTATCATGCCCCCGCAAGATAGTGCTTCCGTCGAGGATGCCTATCTTGAATCTCTGATCAATGAATTGCTTGCGGGAAAACGTCTTTGTGAGGGAATCGGCAAGCTGATCTTTTGTGTGAACATGAGCAATTCGAAGTTGATGCCGAGCCACTTGATCCCTAACAAAGAAAAAATCCAAGGCTACGTGCTTCATGCGGCTGTGAAAAACGGGGTTCGCACAAACATATGTGGCACCCACATTGTCACAATAGATCACTGGCACCTCTGGAATCTAAACCTTAAGTTCTGAAAGAAGATTACCTAGCCAATTTAACTCAGCTGCAGCTGATGCAATGGCACGGTATTCGGCTTCTGTGGATGACCGGGCGACGGTGTGCTGCTTCTTGGAGCTCCAGCTGATGGGTGTGGAGCCAAGAAAAATGATGTAGGCTGTGGTGGAGCGCCGGTCATCAGGATCCCCTGCCCAGTCGGAGTCAGCAAAGGCATGAAGACGGGGAGATGAATTCCGACTTATGAGTAAGCCATGACTGAGGGACCCTTTAAGATACCGAAGAACACGTTTAACTGCATTCCAGTGTAGAGTGGTTGGACGGTGCATGAACTGGGACAGCTTGTTGACAGCAAATGAGACGTTCGGGGTGGGTGAGTGATAAATATTGAAGTGACCCAACAACCTGACGGTATTAAGTGGCGTCTGTGGGAGCACTGCCGTCCACCAGTGTCAGAGTTTCAGTTACTGATAGGGGAGTAGAAACTGAGTTGGCTTCAAGCATGTTTGCTTTTGCCAGGAGATCGCTGACATTTTTCTGTTGAGAAAGGAACAGTCCATGTAAGGTATGATGTGCCTCAACGCCTAAGAAGAAGGATAGTGGACTGAGATCTTTGAGAGAGAACCGTTGAGCCAGGGTTGCAATGAATTGTTGAACCTGTGGATTAGAAGAGCCCGTGACAATAATGTCATCAACATAGACCAATAAGTACAGTGTGTGGCCCGATTGGTTGCCGATGAAGAGAAAGGAATCACTCATAGAGTTGATAAATTCAGCTACCAAGAGAAAGCTGCGAAGTTCATTGTACCACATTCTAAGTGCCTGACGGAAGCCATAAATTGCCTTTCTGAGCTTGCAAACATGGTTCGGTAATGAGGGGTGTGCGAATCCAGGTGGCTACTCCATGTACACATCATCAGTGAGAGTACCTTGTAAAAAAACATTATTGACATCTAGTTGGTGTAAGTGCCAATCGTTAGTAACAGCAAGAGTCAGAATTAGGCGGACAGTGGCATGTTTCACCACAGGACTGAAGGTTTCAGTGAAGTCAATGCCAGGGCGTTGATGAAAGCCCTTCGCCACAAGACGAGCTTTGTATCGAGCAACCGATCCATCCGGATTTCTTTTAATCTGAAAAATCCACTTGCATCCCATCATATTCTGTACGGATTGAGCTAGAACTAGTGACCATGTAGAGTTACGAACCAGAGCGTCATATTCCGCGCTCATTGCCTGGCGCCATTTCATAAATTTACGGGCTTAGATGAGGGAGGTAGGCTCGGTGTGAGGGGACTGGTGAGTGGTGGTGTGCAGGTCTAGGATGGTCTTGGGCTTGAATATATTATTTTTTGATCGAGTTTGAATAACTCTGGCTGGGGAGTCGATGACTGGTGCGGACTCAATATGGGGATGGGTCGTGGGATTTGAGGTGGCAGACGATGTTGGTGTGGACTGGTCAGTGGCGGGATTGGGTGATGGCTGATGTGGGTGTGGCGTGAGCAGCGGGTGGGGTGGTGTGAGTGCATGCTGCTGAACAGTAGAAGATGAGTAGGGAAGAGGAATTATGTCAGGGAAGTGGGACACCTGGTGGGAAAGGGAATTTGAGGGTGCATGTGGCTCATCTTGGTCGATAGACCTGGCACTAGGAGCCCGAGTGGCAAGCCATCAACTGACCTGAACAGGAATGGGGGGAAGAGAGTGACCAACACGACCAGCAAAGGGGAAGACAGATTCGACGAAGACGACATGATGAGATACATATACTTTGTTTGTGAGGTAGTCTAAATAGAGGTAGGCATTGTGCTCAGTTGAATATCCTACAAAGACACATGGCTTGGAGCGAGGCTCCAGTTTGTGAGAACAGTACGGACGAAGCCAAGGATAACATAGACAACCGAATATGCGAAGTTTGCAACAGTTCAGGTCTTTGTTAAAGACAGTAGAGTATGGGCTGCTGTGGTGGAGGGTTTTGGTGGGCATGCAATTTATTAGATAAACCGCAGCCTGAAAGGCAAGAGACCAGAATTGTAAAGGCATTGATGCATGGTGAAGCATAGTGATTGCGGTCTCCACCACATGTCGGTGTTTGCGTTCAGCGGTGCCAACATGTTCAAGGGTGTGTGGTGGTGATTTCAAATGTTGAATTCCTAAAATTTGTAAGTCACGACCTAGGGATTGAGCCCCCTACTACCATCGGAGTAAACAGTTTTGATTTTTGTATTGAAATTTTTTTCGACAAGTGCCTGAAAACGTTTGAATATGTGGGGGACATCGGATTTGTGTTTAATGGGATATAGCCATGTATATTTAGAAAAATAGTCCACAAAAATAACATAGTAACGAAAATTGTCAAAGGACGATAAATGGGCAGGACTCCAAACATCAGTGAATAAAATCTCTAATGGTTTATTGCAAGCTAATGTCAAAACACCAAATGGTAGTTTGTGACTTTTATTACATAAACACGCAGAACAATGGGAAAATGTGGACTCTGACTTGGAGACAGGAAGACCTTGAGAAGAGACGAGATTCTGGAGAACTGGTAAAGACGGATGACCAAGACGGCAATGCCATGCCAGGAAGGAGACTCTTGGTTGGGATGATGCTGAGAAGAGATGAGCGGAAGACATAGACTGACGAACTGGATTGGACCTTGGCCAGACATATAGGTTACCCTCATTCCGGCCTCGGACCAAGGATGCCCCCGTGGTCAGATCCTTCACAAGAAAACAGTCAGGGAAGAACTCAATTGACGTGTTATTGTGATTGCAAAATTTAGACACAAAGATAAGATTGTGAGATATGTGAGGTAAGCATAAGACACGTGTGAGAGGGAATGAGTTATAGGGATAGATTTACCGTCCCTAACCATGATGTCCTCTGGGCCGCTGTATTCTGAGTGAATTGACAGGTTCTGGAGATCAGATGTCATGTGGTGAGAGGCACCTGAATCAAGAATCCAGTTGGCACGATTGTTGGGCTGCTCGGTTGTCATGTGATTAGCTTGTGGCCAAGTTTGGGATCCGGATGGCTGACGGGAGCGACATACCCGAGCTGTGTGGCCAATTTTGTCACAAAGCTGACATATGGGCCGTTAGTTATTGTTGAACGATGAAGAACGCCACTGATTTGGAGAATTAAATTGCTGTTGATAGGTGGGACGGTATTGGCTGCTGTGAGTGGAAGGAAAATTGCGACTGCCATGTGTAGAGGTTGCAAAGTTGGGTTGGTTGCCATGAAAGTTGGTGGTGCCTTGATATTGTTGGTTGACCATGTGACCCGATGTGTTGCCTTGATGATTGCTGCCTCTCCTGTTACATGTTCTTTGATTAAATTGTGCCGTAATCACCGGATTTCCTTTCTTTGCTTCATCACGCTGGAGGAATGCTTTATGATCAAGAAGTTTGTCATAGAGTTCTTCGAACGTAATTGGTGTGTCCCGGGCACGTATTGCGGAAGCGAGAGATAGGTAATTGGGGCCCAAACCATTCAAGGTGTGTATCACTATTGCGCCATCGTCAACTGGATGACCAATTAGTTCGAGATTGTCAAGAATATTTTTAATACCTTACATGTAGTCAGTGACTGATTTGTCTGCCAAGGTAACGTTGGTGAGAGAGTCAAGTAATCCAAGTTTGCGAGTGTTGGATCGGTTGGCATATGTGGCTTCAAGTTTATTCCATGCTTGTGTAGAAGTTGTTGACCGAGTGACTATAGATTGGGCAGCACCCATGCAGGATACTTGAATTGCGTGAAGGAGTAGGCGGTCCTGACGTAACCAGACTTGATGATCAGGATTGGTGGATGGCTGCTCTGTGGATGTAGAGGCTGCAATAGAGGCCGGTGGACATGGTTTGGTACCATCTAGGTAACCCATAAGGCCATAGCCGAAGAGGAGAATTTCAAATTGAGACCTTCAGGCTGCATAATTCCCACCTTTTGATAGTTTGATAGGAACCTGAGTGGAGTTGATAGCAATTAGCGACTGATGTTGATTCGTGTTGTTCATTCCCATGAGAACAACTTGAGGAGAAGAGGTAGCAGTAGATGATTCGGGCATGCTTGGATCAGTCATGACGACAGCTGGTAGTTTTTTTAGACTTGAAGAATATTGAAGAAGACCTAGACGAAGAGAAGGGATAGAATAAGGGAGTTTTTAGGGTTTGGATCTTTAGCTTCTTTTTTTTTCCTTAGCTAAAGCTCTGATACCATAATATAATTAGGTATTTGTGAATAAAATCAGTCGTGTATTATTCAACATAAGTATTGCTATTTATACAAGTCACATAAAGAGGAAGTTAAGTCTAACTACACAACCAAAACACAAAGGAATAATAGTTGTACAGTCCTAATAAATTTAGGATAATTCACGTGGCTGCTGTATTGTTATCAATGTGGGATAAGGGATAAAAATTCATACTATGCATTTTTAACAAATATTTATCAATTTTTTTTCCTTAAATTTAAAACTATTTGTTAAAAAATGCATAATATTTTAAGTTTTAAGGAAAAAAAATTTGATAAATATTTGTTAAAAATGCATAATATGACTTCTTATCTCTTACCCACATCCTACATTGGAAAAATAGAGAAGTGAATGAGATGTCTAACCTATATAAAAATGAGGAGAAGGGAATGTAAAACATATTTACTTGGACAAGGGTTATGGGTCATGGCTCAATACTCTATAATGTCCTTTTAACATTTTATTTTTTTATAAATAAAATGTAATATTTTATAATGTTAAAAAAAAAAAAATGGTTCAAAACTGGCGAATCCACCGGAACCGGAACTGGTCTATACCGGTTTCGGTTCCACCCAAACCTGAAACCGAAACTGTCGGTTCGGAACCAAAACCGAAACTGAACCGGAACCGCGTTAGGCCTAGTTATTGGAGGCAGATGCTACTTTGCAGTGTGACTTGAACTAGTATTTCTTCTTTTGGTCATCGACTTACTGATGCTACTTTGCAATGCGACTTCATCTAGCATTTGGCTTTTTGCATAATTCTTTGGAGCTCATGCGACTTTGGATTTGCGACTTTATCTCGCAACTTTGCTCCTTACGGAAATCTCTGGAATGTGTCATGACTTAAATAAATTAAATACTTTTATTATTAAAATTAACAACTTTTTTTTTTTTTTACTTTAAATATAAAAATTTCAACTTTAAACTTTTGCATAAGGCCCTAATATACTTGTGCCGGCCCTGTAGGGGAGTTAGATGGTTAATATTCATGTGGTCACTAATGATGTCCACTCTATACTCTATAAGCAATTGGTTTAAGAATATTTGACCAACATTATGAAATTTGATTGGTTGAGATGAGATAGCTTAATTTAGAGCTTTTCGCGAGATCGGCCTATACATTGACCAAAATAATCGGCTTATACATGTGACTAAAATCATGCAAAACTAACACATATCTGTGATATCACACAAGCTTTTCAGTTTACAAGCTCTAAGCAAATTATAAGTCTAGATTCTAGAATCTGATACATGCAAACAAAACTTCTGCTTACGGAGAAAAATTTGGGTGCATTCAATGTACCAAACTGGAATATGATTACATCGGATGCATTCACTGAGTGACACGTGTTACTCCAATTTTTTTCTCCCTCCAACATATTTTTTTCTCTCCGTCTTCTCCATCTATCAAACTGTCGCCCTCTCTCGTTTTGAGACTGTTGTTACTCGACGCCGACCACCGATTGCCGGAGAAAGTGAGTCAACACTACACACATCAGAAGGTGCGGAAGTGCCAACCTTCCGATCTCACAAAAGGGTCATTGCCAAACGAAATCGTCTCGGTGGTCAAACCATCGTTCGAAGTTTAATGAACTACCGCCACTGACATCATCACCGGTGATTTGACCGACAAAATCACTACGAAAACGTTCGTCGGGTGCTGGCCGTTGTAACCCAAGTATCCGTTTTCATATTTGAGTTTTGTGGAGAGAGAAACGAAGCCAAACCCGAACTTTCGTTGTCAGATCTATGCTGATCCATCGTGAATCAGATGAAACTGATCACACCAGTAAACTCTACACCGTTCGATCTTCCATATCCGACTATCGCTAGATTCAACCAACATTGTAGAAGAAGCATCGATGATGGATCCAGACAAAGATGTGAGAAGATGGGATATATATATAGAGGAAATATGGGTATATAGCATTTTTTCAAAATGGATTTGTGTAACTATAACCACTTTAATAAATCATGTTTTAATAGCACAAAAAATGGAATTTGGACAAAAATACCCCCCAGCTTCTTTTCTTTTCTCTTATGTGTCCTTCATCTTCTTTCTTCTTCTTTTTCTCCTAAACCTCCATTGATGGAGCTTCAATGGAGGTGCCACCGCCGACCGACGAGTTGATCGACAAAACCACTGGTAAAACATCCGTCGTGCGCCACCGGTTGTAACGGAAGTATCCATTTTCAGTTTCGAGCTATATGGAGAGAGAAACGAAGCCAAACCTGAATCGTCTCCAAACCTTCATTGTCAGATTTGCGACGATCTGTCGCGAATTCGATAAAACCGATGGTGCCAATGAACTTGACATCGTCCAATCTTCCAGATCCGACTATCTCCGGAGTCAACCGGCGCCGTCGTCGGCACTGTCACTATGGATGGAGGTCGAACAGAATAAGTCTCGAACAAACTTGAATTAAGTCTCGAAACGCATGAATAAGTCTCGAAAACTTATGAATAAGTCTCGAACAAACTTAAAATAAGTCTTGAAATTGCAAATAAATCTCGAATTTTCGAGAAAAAAAAAATACAAAGGAAAAGAGTAAGTGGGGGTATTTTGGTCTCATCACCTATTTTGGTGCTATTAAAACAAGACTTAATAATATGGTGCTATTTACACAAGCCCTCCCCCAAAAAGTGTTATTTAATTTTTGAACCCTATATATATATAGAGAGAGAGAGAGAGAATGACGTGGATGGGAAAAAAAATTGGAGTAACACGTATCACTCAGTAAGTGCATCTGATACACCACCATCCGATTCCAGTTATATATATTGGATGCATTCAAGTTTTTGTCCTCTTACAACCTACTGGGCAGGACAAATTGACAACTAACAGCATGCCATGGTATAGTAAGCAAAATTTCCCCATGTGTCATGATAGATGTAATTAGTTAATTAATTTACTCTAATTTTTGGTGGCTACTAATTTCTAGATTACGTATATTACTAAGTTAGTCGAATTGTTTATCGTTATTGAATTCTAATTCAAGGTTTTACAAATCAAAGGTTTGAAGAATTAAAAAAAAAAATAAAAAAAAAATCATTCTCATAATTATATAGTCTATACCCTCAGTTTAGTAATTAAATTGACAATTTTTCTTTTTCTTTTTCTTTTTTAAATATTACAATAATTTTGGGGAGAGGACAAACTCGAACTCACAACCTCATTGCATATGTGTGAGGAACAAACAACTGTACCAACCTCATCTTATCAATTTGTAATCTAATCTTAATTCACATAATATATTGGTTTACATACATGGGTATATTAAAGAATCATTAATGAAAACCATTAAGGTCATGTTTGGTTCACGGAAAGGAAACCATTTGGAAAAAAGAATTCAGGTAGGAATGAAATCCTCGTAGGAAAGGAATCCAATTCCTAAATAAATTCCTTTGTTTGGTTGTCATATGGAATTCATCATGGAATCCTTACTATTTTGACCAAAATGCCCCTTATATATTTGATATATTATAAATCTTTTTTAAATTAAAAAATATATATAGTTTTGAAAATATTAAAAAATAAGTTGAAAATTATTTTTAAATTTTAATTATTTATTATTTGAATAGAATAATATTTATTAGAAAAATAAGAAAAATATATTTTTTAAAAGGAAAAAATCGAGCACAGACACATGTTGTTTGCGAGAACCACAACCTCCTCATCTAGATGTCTAAACAAATAGTATACAACAGAAAGACCCCAAATGATGGCCAAGAACACACCTCCATTGAACAATATGATTGCCAACATCAACAGATACTCGATCGTCGATTTCACTCCTAACAATCGGTCATCGCGAATCTAGCGGAGCTGACTCGGCTTGATTTCACCAGGAGAGGAGTCTCCGCCGTCGTAGTTGTTTTCGGAGCGATTTTGGTGGAGGAGAGGGACTTGAATATATGGCGTCAATCTTCTATGTATTAGTATTTGGTAGAAGTGTAGATGAGGAAGAGAGTGAGTAAGGTGAAGAAATAACCGAGCCATATGTTGGTTTTCCATGAATCGAAGAGAATTGTGACTTTGATCCCCAATATAAGGTCATGTGCTAATGTGCATCATCTTTGACGATGGTGGCCTCGCCGTTGTTGGTTACGAAGGAGGCCACTCCTCTGTTTTCTGTTTTTTATTTTTTTTTATTTGGAGGATAAATTGATAAATTGAACATTTGGGTGAAGGTGGAATCTAATTCCGTCCTCAAGAGGTAGGAATCCTAATCCACTATTTTAGTGGAATCCTCATTCCATGACATTTTGTGCAAAACAAACAATGGAACGAGGATTCCCTTTCCCATTCCATTGTTAATTCCACAAGTTTCTTTTACACTATGTTTGGTTTGAAGGAATTGGAGAGAAACGAAAGGAAAAGAATTGAGGGGATTTCTAATTTCTTATTTAGATGGTTAAATGAGAGATAAAGGAAAGGAAAGGAAACGAAGGGATATGAGAGGAATAATTTCTTTCTATTTTACATACTTTAGTTTCCATCCAAATTTGGGAGGAAAAGGAGAGAAAGGAATCCACCATTAATAATTTTTTTTAAATCCCAAAAATAACCCTATATACTATTGGTATTCATATTGTTAAAAGAAATGTATTTTCATAAATAAAATAAAATCACTATCCTTTCCTTTTTTTTTCTACCCATAACCATTTAAACAATCATTAAAACCACCATCTCTTCCTTTCCTTTCCTCTTCTCACCGTCATTTCATTTTATTTTCATCAAACCAAACATAGTGATTAGTCTTTTTTTTTTTTTTTTTTTTTTTTTGATAATCATAGTGATTAGTCTTAATATCTGTATAACAACTAAATGTCTTATCTCCTAAGTCCTACCCTCAAAATCTCAAATGTGTATTAAACAAAAAAAAAATAAAAATAAATAAATAAACCTGACCCCATTAAAGAGGCGTGTGAGACTCGCGTAAAGGGAGTGTCTGTGAGAGAACCAAGCAAAGATATTAACACTGTTTGGATAATATACAATGGGAGAGAGAGAGAGAGGTATTTGACTATTTGTTCTTTCCTTTAATTACTGAGAATCGAAACAACTACAGACTACAAGGAAAGAAAAAAAAATATATATATATATATATTTATATGAGAAGAGAAAAGAGAATGTAGTAGAGTATTCTCATTTTCGATTTCTCCATTATCGGCAACAATTAAAAATTAAAAAGGTACATCAATTTGATCTTATGGCCAAAACCGGCGTCCTCTATTCCGATCCGACGGTGATGGTGAAACCTAGCGAATTAAAGAAAGAACTGCAGAAATTAGTGAAGCTAATCGTGGACGATGACGATTACTGCACCGAAACCATCGATCAAGCCAAAGAAACGCTCTATGCTTTGAAACAACTCAAGATCAACAAGAGATCGTTGTCTATCAAGTTACATGAAACGCTACGTTGCCCTGAGGACTTCAAGTGCCCGCTTTCTAACGACTTGATGAGAGATCCCGTCATTTTGGCTTCTGGTCAGGTTTGTGATTTGTGATTGTCTCTCAATTTTCGCTTACTCTGTTTGGTTCCTCAGAAAACTCAAGAAATTGAGGTATCATTTTTCTTCTTTCGAGCCCAAAACAACACAAGGAGTCCAATTGGGTTTCCTAATTGGCATGTTTGTCCTTTTTGTTTTTGTGGTTTTATTTTATTTCTTTCCTGTGTTTAGTTGCTGGAAATACCAAGAAGAAAACGTTAAATTCATTTTTCTATTATATTTATTATATATATATATATATTTTTAATTTCTATTTGGGTTCTTGCAATGTAGCAGCTTGTCAGTTTCTAATGGAATTTGTTTGTACATTCTTGCTTTGGTTAAAAATTTAGTAATTAAGATTGGAGATACTCTGATATCTGGGGGTTGGTGAAATTAAACACTGTGGAGATTTGTACTATCCTTAAATGGTTTCATTTCGCTGTTGTTAATATTTATTGTATTTATTTTCTGACATTTATGTTGTTTTCAAAACGATAATGTTTTGGATAATGAATAGCACTAGTTTAGTTTATCTGTGCATTCATGTTTCTTAATTCATTTGATCTCAAATTTTCTGATAGCCTAGCGTCCCATCATTCTTATTAACTCATTTTCGATGTGTTTCTTCTTGGTTCTTGATTTGTTTTATGTTTGTTTATTTTATTTTTATTTTTTACAATTCTGTTGTACAGACTTTTGATAAACCCTACATCCAAAGATGGCTAAAAGCAGGCAACCGAACATGCCCACGAACCCAACAAGTTTTGTCTCACACAATCCTTACTCCGAATCACCTTATCCGGGAAATGATATCACAATGGTGTAAGAGTCAGGGAGTAGAAGTGCCCAAGCCAGTTCAGTATATTAATGAGGAAGGTATAACAGAAGCAGATCGTGACCATTTTCTTTCTTTGCTGGAGAAGATGTCCGCGACTCTATTTGAGAAGAAAGAAGCTGCTAAGGAATTGCGGTTGTTGACAAAGAGGATGCCATCATTCCGGGCACTTTTTGGTGAGTGTCTCGATGCCATACCTCAATTATTGACTCCTCTCTCTGAAAACAAGTTTCCAAGTGGAATTCACCCCAATCTCCAAGAAGACGTGATAACGACAATCTTAAATATTTCTATCCATGACAATAACAAGAAGCTTGTTGCTGAAACCCCGACGGTCATTCCTCTTCTTATGGAAGCATTAAGATCTGGGACCATTGAAACAAGGAGTAATGCAGCTGCAGCTCTTTTCACATTATCTGCTCTTGATTCTAATAAGACACTGATTGGAAAATCTGGTGCCTTAAAACCTCTAATTGATCTTTTAGAAGAGGGCCATCCATTGACATTGAAAGATGTTGCCTCTGCAATATTTAACTTATGTATTATCCACGAGAACAAGGCAAGAGCAGTGGGAGATGGTGCGGTGAGGGTTATTCTGAAGAAAATTATGGATGGGGTTCATGTTGATGAGTTATTGGCTATTCTTGTTATGCTTTCTACTCACCATAGGGCTGTTGACGAAATGGGAGATCTGGGAACCGTTCCTTGCTTACTTGGCATTATTAGGGAGAGTAACTGTGAACGGAACAAGGAGAATTGCATAGCAATCCTTCACACTATCTGTTTGACTGATCGAACCAAATTGAATGCAATGAGGGAAGAGGAGAATACCTATGGAACAATTTCTAAGCTTGCTCAAGTTGGAACTGCAAGGGCCAAGAGGAAGGCTAATGGTATTCTTGACAGACTGAAGAGGGCTATTAATATCACTCATACGGCATAAAAAACATATCGATCACTTGTCCCTCCATCAACACCACAACTGTGTATGCACTTCTTTGATTCTCAAATCTCCCAATGTAAATTCTCTTCTTTGAATTTCTGCCCCAGCTGGTTTGATGAGTTTGTCACTGTGAATAATTACGTCAGGAAGCTTTACTTTGTAAGATCTTTCCTTAAGTTTTCTGCAATAAGACCTTCTTATGCGTTCTTTTTCTAAATGCTTGGATTTTACCTATACCAGTAATTTCCTCTCTTCTACTTATATTCTCTACCATCACTTTCTAGTCTTAATTCTTTTACTTGTACACTAGCATCAATTTCTTTACTTGTTTTGAATTTTTACTTGCATCAGATTCTTCTTTGTTTTTTCCAATAGTTGCTTCAAAGTTCCACATTGTTTATCTGATAACAAAAGTTGTACTTTGAAAACTTGGGCATGTTTGTTATTGTTTTAGAAATGCATTATTTATTTTATAAATGAAAAACAGAAATGATTCTTTAAGCGTGCTTGGGCGAGAGCAGTACTAGGATGAGAGACCTCTTCGGAAGTCCTCATGTTGCACCTCTTTTTTGTTCGATTCGCATTCGTTATTCGATTATTTAAAATAAAAATAAAAAAGAAAAAGAAAAACAGTAACGCTTCTGTTAGTCGTTTTTCTTAATAAATATTTTCACTTTTATCGAACAAAGAGGGAAATGTTTAAATTATCGTTCTTGAATTTTACTAGTAAGATTTTATCTTCTGTTTTGTCCTTTATTTCGGCCATAACCCAAATGTTACCTGGAGTAGGAAATGTCAAAATATGATGCGCGTGTGGGCGTGAGCTTGGCATCAAAACCAAAAGCTTGTATGACACAGTGGATGGTTGGTTTCATAAATGAATCCAAAGGGTGAATCATGATTCATGAATGAATGGTTCACAAAAAGCTAGAAAGGTAACAAGAATAATGTGTTGGTATTGAATGGCGGTGCGATTTCTGTGTTGAGGTCCATCCAAGACCACCAAGCTGATGTACCTCCCTTCTCAAAAGTTTTCAATGGAACATTTACCCCACCTAAGTTTGGTCTCTCACCAACAAATTGCTGATTCTTGTATGTTTTTGCTTTTGATGACGGTTTTTTAAAACCAAAGGAAAAAAGAAGAAGAAGAAGAAGAAGAAGAAGGAAATAGTTAATTTTTTCTTAAATCTAATACCGAACGGGTCAAAGGTCTATCGAGACCGGCCAAGATTAAGTAATACATGAGTGATTTAGATATCCGCTCCAAGAAGAAGGAAATAGTTAATTTTTTCTTAAATCTAATACCGAACGGGTCAAAGGTCTATCGAGACCGGCCAAGATTAAGTAATACATGAGTGATTTAGATATCCGCTCCTATAATTAGAAGAGAGAAAACTAAAAGGTGTACACCTTCTGAGTTTAGAAGGAATGTGCATTAAACTGTTAATTAATACTGCTATTTTTTTAGATTTAAAATTTTTATTTTAAAAGGATGTTTTTAATAAATTTCATGAGAAATTTTTAATAGGCGATGTTAATGCCAACTTTTGACGTGGCACTAATAATAACAAAAGAGAATCATTCACTAGGTAAATAATAGTGAATCATAATAAAACAGACTCATTCATTCACCGGGTAAATAATTCATTCATCACTAGGTAAACAAGCCTAAAGTGGTAACAATAGTAAAATATGTGGGCATAAATGTGTGTAGAAATCAATCAAATACCTTAATCTCAAGCTGGTCCCATTGGGTTCCCTTTGCAGAGGAGAAAAACACCATTAGAAGTACTTAGAAAAAACAGAGAAGGAATACACTAGAATGATGTAATGCTCAGCTATCAAAACCTAGATAAGAATATTTCATTATATAATCTTCGAGGAAAAATACGGATCCAGAATTCAAGAAATCAAGCAATAAAATAAAGATAGGTATCTCAAAGAATAAGAATCAAATAATCGAAAAAAAAGATTAAAATATTTATGCTGAAGATTTATCCTTTAGGAGAATTTTGGAAGGTGAGCTAGGTGTTGAATCCTGGGTATTGCAAGTTGTCTTCACATCCCCTCTCAAACAAAATGGGGGCTTCGTCATAGTGAGTTTGGATTTCAAAAACTAAAACCTATTACTTGGAAGAGCTTTAGTTAAACAATCTACAATTTGGTTACATGATGGAACATATCGGACAACAAGCTCTCCATTAAACACTTTATCTCGAACAAAATGCATATCTAGCTTAACATGCTTGGTTTGAGCATGGAAGACAAGGTTTTCAGTTAGAGATCTTGCACTAGTATTATCATACTAGGTTACTGGAGGGAAAGATAACCGGAGACCAAGCTCAGCCAGGAGAGATTGAAGCCATGATATTGCAGCAACTCTAGCAAGGGCCCTTAATTCAGACTCGGTTCTCGAACGAGCAACTACATGTTGCTTCTTAGGTGACCAAGATACCAATGAATCTCCAAGAAAGACACAATATCCTTCAACTGACCTTTGATCATCAATACAACAGCCTACTCAGCATCAGAGTATCCAACCAAGGTGATTCGAGAAAAAAGTTTGAAGTGAAGTCCATGATCAACTGTTCCCTTGACATAACGTAGAACTCGCTTGATAGCTTGCCAGTGAGACAAAGTAGGAGTATTGTAAATACAATCACGGTTAAATTGCCTAAAGCTAGCCGGGGAGGGGGGGGGGGTGAATAATTTTTTAAACCTTTTTCAATCTCTTAGAACAAACAAAAGTTTGTCCCTCTAAATAGCTTGTATCACACCTCAATAAACACAAACAAGCATACATAGACTATTGATAAGCATATTCAATTTGAAGGATCAAACATAGTCTATGATTTGCATGAGGAGAATATACCAAAATACATAAATCAACAAATATTTGTATTCATTATAAATGTCTCAAATGTTTAAGTACATATTATGAAACAAAGTCAATCAAAAATCTTGTCTTACAAGGATGTAATCGATTATAATTCATATAAGATCAATTTGATTCAATTAAACAAATATCAAAGAGATAAGAAATAGAGATACTTGACACATGATATTTTTACGTGGTAAACCTCTGAAGAGGAAACATCCATGGGTTAAATCCACAACTACTAACAAAATGTTTTTCATTAGTTAAATAAGAGTACAACCTTGAAAGTGACCAACTCACATGTATCACTATCTATTGGATATCCCTCCTACTTATTCCCACTAGAGAGAAACTTGCCTACTTTCTAATCGAGACAAATCACATGCCTCTAGAAAGTATACATGCTTGGTCTTACTAGAAGCCACACGCCTTTTGCCAAGACTTCTCTTGCTTGGTCTTACTTGAGACCACACGCTTCTTGTCAAGACTTCCCTTGATTGGTCTTACTTGAGACCACACGCCTTTTGCCAAGACTTCCCTTACTCACTATTGAGGAATCCACCCCAATATGAGACTTCCACCTTTTACAAGGCAAGTGATCTAAGTGATGAAAATGATGCAAACACAACCAACATAAAACATATGATCAATATGAGCTATGAAAACTAGAATTAGACAATGAGCACACAATGTATGATTTTCTAGTTTACAATCCAAAATTTGCTATCACACAAGATGATGCATGAACATATGAAATGTATAGATTATGTACGCTTCATGTAGAACTAGACTTAGTCAACAAAGATCAAAACAAAATTAGTCTAGGTCATAAACATATGAAAACCGAAATCTAGATATACCAATACAACAAACATACTTTAATACTATATTTGATTCATGCAACTAAAACTTGAGATAAACACATGTTCATGAAGCCCATATTCAAGCCTTTAGTACATAAACTAAAATGCTAGAGAAATGAGATTAGATCTACAAACTTCTCTAGAAATCAATTAGAGCATATATTCATAAAACAATCAAGTGAATCTAATCAATGCTCTACATATACAACAACTTGTGCTATTTCCAAATATGTTCAATCAAAGACATATAGCACAATTAGGAATTATTAATCATTGGAATATTCACAATCAATGCATAAATAATCCTAGATTCAAAGCTAATCACAATATAACACACAAGCATGTGAAAACATAGGTTTAGAAAAACCTAACTCACATTCAAGATTCTAGTTAAGATCAAATTAGCTTTTAATTGAAGCCTACAAACCTAATAGCATATGATAAAGAACATACACATATATAGGAAGAAAACCTAAGGTAATTGAAGAACATTTAAGCTTAAGAACACAAAGGATTTGACAATTACCTTAAAACAAAAGGTGCTGTCCAAATTTAGTGTGGAACCAAATGAAAACTCGATCAAATGACCTCAAGGTTGCTTGGGGTTTGCAGAGGACTCCAATACGAATATTCTCCATCACTTAAATCGGATGAAAGATGAGAGATATATGATGTTTGGAAGTTGGGAAAAATCTAAGAGAAAATTCTGCACTTTTTCTCTTTGAAAATGGTTGAAACGTGAAAGTGAGAGAGATAGAATATTTAAAGGAGAAAATGAGGGAAAGTGAAAAGAAATGGGGCCCACAAGGGAGGGTGGCCACTTTGCCTTCCCGTGGAGGCACATGGCCACCATAGGATTGACCTCTTTCCTATGGTGGCTACGCGCCTCCACAGGAAGGCCTTCCTTGGTTGGCCTTCTCTCCTCACTTCTCTCCTCGTGCGTCCTTTACGTTCTTTGACCGTCCTTTGGCCTCTGAACTCAGAATTCAAATCCATTTTCAGATTATGAACCATAATTCACTAACACACGAGAAAAACTATGAAACTTTAACAAATGGATGTGAACTCAACTCGATACACGAAGACGAAGACGAAGATGAAGACGAAGACAATGCATTGTAAGAGAACATAAAGTTTCTAAACTTCCTAGTTTGAACTCGAAATCTAATGAGTGAGTATCCGAAATGACCGACTCAACAAGGAATCATTTGAGAACATATTTAAGTCCAAATCACTAATACACAAACAAATAAATACAAGATCACACAAGTATGCAATTTCCTAGAGATAGTTCTAGTATATGCATTTCTACAATGTTTGTCAATTTGAGACTAATGCATAAGCATACTTAAACACGTGTGAATGTGTTATACCAATTTAGTGCTACGATGTAGGGACACAAATGAATAAATTGTGTGTGTGTGCTTCTAAGCCTTGTAAGAGAAAAGAGGTATTATTACTTTTGTAGTCAATAATGCTTTCCTCTCACGAAGGCTTCACTTTGTCCATCCTCTTTAAAGCTTGATAAACCGTACAGCTAGGACAATATAACAATACAAAGTAAATACCATTTTAATGTAGAATAATGCCAACTAGACTTAAAATCCTAACAAACATGCATGAATTGACTTAACTTGTTTACAATAAATGCTAAGTCTGGCCGAGTGAAAGTTAAATACTATAAGGCACGAATAGCACTGGGATATAAAGTTGGGTTGGTCATAGATTCATCATCAGCAATGAAAAAGGATTTTCCAGTAGGCATGAGAGTGGAGCAGGGTTTCATAGATTCCATTTCAAAGCAACGAAGCTGGTCATTAGCATAATGGGACTAGGAAATGTAAAGACCAGTATTGTCCCTATAAGCTTATAAACCTAGAAAGTAACTCAGTGGACCCAAATCTTTTAATGAGAACCGAGAATGAAGAAGACCAATGAAGGACTTGATGTGAGATGAGCTATTACATGTCACAAGTATGCCATCAACATACATTAACACAAATAGTTTAGAAGCTCCAGTGTTGAGAAAAAAAGAGTAAAGGATTAGTAAAGTAAGTAGTAAAGTAAGCGCTCCTCTAATTGTCAATATAACACATTCCTCTAGCTTCATATACAATCCTCATTGTAGCCCCTATAGAACACATTAATAAGCAGTTAATCACATAAAATAATCACATTAATACACTAAAGTTTATTCTGTTATTGAACATTGAACATACCTCTAGAAAAGGTTGTGCTCGTCAAACACATCAACTAAGAAATTAAATGCATCAAAAACTATGATATTTCTATCTTTCACATCCCAAAGAAGTGTTGTTATAAAATCCAGCCAGCCTATTTCAAGCCTCACAGCAGCGGTAATAGTATCTATGTGAATGTGGCGAAGTGGCCTGCTTAAAACCCATTTATGAAATACACCCATGGCCTCATGCATGTTGTCCCTTATAATTGAATGCAACCAGCAGATGCAAAAATTTGTCTCTTGTTTTCCCCTGTTGTGCATTGTTGACGTCAATGTGTAGATGTTGTAGGTTCATGTACAACTGCACCAAATGTTCAATTAGATCTACCAAATGCAGCAGATCAAAAATTTGTCTCTTGTTTTCCCCTGTTGTAGTGATTCCCATCCTAACAGTAGAAATAGTGAGAAAGATCCTAGTCCAGTCAACCTCAGCCGCCAGCTAATAAATTGAATTTCATAGAGGCATTAAAGCAGGTCAAATATCTATGCATCAAATCAAATCCATCGTGAAAATTGCTTCTAATAGACACACCAGTACTAGTTATTCCCCAAAAAAGATGATTCTTTGATAAGTAAGCAAGTATGGTGAAGTTAGAATATCAGACACCTCTAAATTTGGTACTAAATGGTTTCTTACTTTGGATTTCAGTCTAACACCCCACCCACATGTGAAATAATAGAGAAAAACCAATGTTGTTTTTAACAACAACCGAACAAAACACCAAAAAGAAATTAGCTCACTTTGGGTGATGTTACTAGGAATATTAAACACTCTACTAGCTAATGGAGAAGTCATACCAAACATACCATAGTTTTTTTTCACTAACTTGTTCAAGTGTAAATTCTATAGGATTATCGAGTGGTTTTCATAATTTTGGATCACTCCCCACTTCAATAACTATAGTTTAAGCTCATCAAACCTAGCACGGGGAACTTGTTTAAGTCCATACAAGGCTTTGTGAAGACGACACGTCTATGTGGCTTTAATAGGATCCACAAATCCTTTCGGTAAGGCATATAAACAAATTTATATAAAGTACCATTAATGAAGACATTATCAATATCAACATGATGAATAGACCAATTGTAACCCATTGCAATAGCTAGTATCACCCAAATTGTTTATACTTTGGCCACAAAACTAAAGGTCTCACTAAAATCCACCCCTTGAGTTTGATAAAATCCATTAGCCACTAAGTAGGCTTTATACTTTAGGACAATACTATTGGGTCTGAATTTCAGCTTGAAGATCCACTTATTCTCAACCAAATTATACTCCTATGAGGGTGGAATCAAATCCCATGTACTGTTGTGGCTTAAGGCCTGGAATTCTTCAATCATAGCAGCTTTCTACTTAGGATAAGTAAGAGCATCTGAAAATTTGGTAGGCTCAGGTGAGATGGGATCACATGAGTTTTTGGTTGTTGTATTGGAGTATGTTTTGGTTTGAAAAATCCACTCTTGGATCGGGTTTTCATGGGATGTGAGGGAAGTTTGGGTGGTGTAGGGGAGTTCTGCGATGATATAATAGGCCAGGAAGAGGCAATGGGACAAGCATAGGTATTGGAGGAACTTTTAACTACAAAATTTGTTGTGTTCTCATTGTTAAGTTAAGACTGAGAGACTAGAAGAGATGCTACTAGGGTGCCTGCTCAGAGTGCACCTGTATCAACTGTAACAACTAAGTTGGGTGATGGAAGGGTGAGGGTGAAGATACTGCCAAGAGTAGAGGAAGTGCTTGATACTATGTTTTCATGATCGGCCATTTTTTAATACCTGGTTTGGTTAGATCTATATGACTTCAATTGACATGTACATAATTTGATTTCTAGAGTTTGAACTGGGCCACATAGAGCCAAGATGTTTCTATTGATTATAAAAGCCCAAATGTCTTAAGATTATTTGCAATTGACATGTACTTAGTTTGATTGTGGATTTTGAACTGGGCCACATGGATCACAAATGTTTCTATTCATTTAAAAAACTCAGTTGTTTTTAGATGAAAATAAATGTAAATATTAAGATTACGTTTAGTACGAAACGATCACATCAAAGATAGATGTTTGGGCCAGTTGGTTTTATTGATTGATTCTAAAACACAATATGTTTTTATTTGTTGCCAGTTGCTCTATACATACTTAACCATATCAATCCCCAACTCTAAACATGCACTTATCTAACATCCAATGCCAATCTTCTAAGTAACACACAAAAAAACCTAATATGAAGAACAAACACAACATAAACTCTTTTAAAAAAAAAAGAAAAAAAAAACATGATTTTCTTTGTTACAGAAAGGTTAAATATGATCACGTTAATAACATTGAAATTACAGAAAACAAATAAAGATTGCCTTACGTATAAGGCAATCACATTTAACATTAAACGATTACATTACAGTACACATTATCATGTGTATATGGACACAAGCAAAAAAAAAGAGGCTATCGGAGACAAAAATATTAAAGCCCAGATTTTTGTATTGTTAACCCTCTGCTTAACCAAATCAAACTCCAGTTCCCAAACACTCCCAATAAATTTAAATTGTATTCATAGACCAATCTATAGTAGTATAACTTACGAACACTAACATTTCCTTTGGAACACCCTTCGAATAGTTTGTTATAGTTCCAATGTGTTATGATAAGATATTTTCTCAATGGTAGCTCACATTTGCATTTTCCCTCTCCGTACTCATGTACGTTTGAAGAAGAAGAAGAAGAAGAAGAAGACGACATTGACAAAACCTTCAATTATACAACTATGAATATAGTTTTCCAAAAAAAAAAAAAAAACGTTAGTGTTTACAACCACAACAACTTTTTTACAATAACACAACAAAGTCTAAAGAACCAAATTTATCAAAATTAGAAAATTAACAATTCTAAAAGTCATAATAAGTTCATACAAACACTTAAACAAGTCCAATTGAAGTAGAGAGAAAGTGGACAATTGAGCAAAAAGGTGTCCCAAGTTTTCTTTCTCTTCTTTTTCTTGTATATATAATCATTGTTTATTGCTCCAACTCAAATGAAAGACTTAGTTCTTTAGTCAGTAGTATACCAAAAAAAAAAAAAACTTAATGTCTTATATAAAAGTCCCAGCTACTTGAAATTTTTTAAAAAAGTTTAGAACTTATATGGTAATTACCTATTTACCCTATAAACTATCAAACTATATACGGAGAAGAGTGAAGACACATATGTGAGCATCTCTCCCACATATATATATATATATATAAATATTCAGGTCATTGCGCACTGATATAACTTCATCATTGTTTTAGATGTGGACCATAAGATTTACACACTTTGACTCAAAGTGTATGCACTTATTAAAACTTCTCCATAATCAGTGATTCACATGCATTGGCATTGATATAGTTACATCATTACGCACTGACCAGAACAGTATATATATAGAGAGAGAGAGAGAATAAACTGCAACCAACCTCCTTGAGGTTTGTTTTTAGACAACCAGAAATAACTTTTCCATTTATTGACAATCGTCTCCTCTCCAGTTAGTCAACATCTGTAAACTCCAAGCATTGACCTTTAGTTTAAAGGCATTTATGTACTTTCAAAAATAAGTATGATTAGTGGACCGTACATATCACATCAATAGTGTACATTTAATGCATGACATAATTACATATAATAAAATAATAATTTTTGAATTTTTTTTCTTAAAAAGTATTTCTTGCCTTTTGATCTTGCAAATGCAATTTTATAGTCAATCCAAACACAATTGAAATTTTTAATTAATTTTCTTCAATTGGAAATTATCAAAACTTGAAGGATATTTTTATTCATAAAAAATTTTCATTCAATCATCCACATCCAGCCATAGCCACCTACGACAAGGTCTATTTTTATAAATTTTTTTCTTATTCCGTAAGTCAAAAAGTAGGTAATGACAAATGATAGCTGACTTAGGGGTAATTTAGTCATTTTACAAATTTGACATGGTTAATGTTTGGAGTTAACTGATGTTGACAAACTGGAGGGGAGTCGATTGTCAATAAATGAAAAAGTTGTTTCTAGTTGTCTAAGAGCAAACCTCCAGAAGGTTGGTTGCAATTTGCTTAAATATATATATAATTTTTATTATTATTTTATTGTACATATTTAAATATATTTTAAAGTTTTTTTTAATAAAAGAAATATATATTTTATTTTCTAAAATCTTATTGGTGAAATTTGTTTTCTTAATAGTTTTTTAGTTCGATCATATATATATAAAATCAATTAAATACTTATTTTTCATTAGATTTAATTACTGATTTTTGAAACGATTTGGCATGACTTTGCATTGCATCAAAGTCAAACATCAAACATTGGGGAGCTTTCTACAATTCTCCATTTCGGGTCTGAGAGTGGAGCCGAGTCTTTATTTATTTGACCAGCCATTAGTCCACTGTAGTTTGTTCTCTCTCGAAAAACAAATGTCTTAGGTTTCAATATATAATATCAATGGATTCTGGAGAAATCCCTGCTAACAAGGGTTTTCACTATGTTTTATTGCGATTGATTTTAACCCTTGTTTTCCCAATCCTTGCCTTGTTTTTATTTTCACTTTTCATTGGGCTCCTCGCAATTTTGTTCGCTAAATTATCAGTTTCCAGTTCAATTTCAGTCCCTTCCCAGTGCAAGATAGTCTCCAGCAGTAAGTTTACTTGTAAATTTAATTTGAATTAAGTAAAAAAAACTGAGATTTATTTATTTAATTATTTCGTTTTTTAATTTCAGGTGTTGATATAAGGTCATCGAAGGTGTGTGAACTAGGAGTATTGAATTACAAGGCCAAGCGTGTTTTTTATCCTTTCGAAAGAAGTAAATTTCGATGCCGCTACGATTATTACTGGGCTTGTGTCTTCGAGGTGCTGTTGTTTTATACCATACGCCTGTTTGATGAATGTCTTTTTGCTTATTATTATTGCTCATTTTTAACATAATCATGTAGCGGCAGCTCATTGGTTTTGCTATGTTTACTATTCAGCAGAATGTTTTTAATACATGATCCCTTGTTTTCATGCATTCTATCAAGTTTTAGCTGACCTTAGAGATGCATTTGAGGGAAACTACGGTTATAGTTTATCCTGTTTATACAGGAATTGTAAATGTATTACCGGTTGACAACATCTTCATCGTCTAAAGTAATGTGGTCTGTAGCTAATCTCTGACCTTATCTTTTATTTGTGTTGATAGGTATAGGCATTGGAGTCAGCAATGTATTTTCAGTTTCCTTTAATCTAATTTACCATTCTAACGAATTTCAGGTGGAGTACTTAGATCATTCTATAGGTCAACCAAGACTTGCCTTGGCGGAGGCTCCAAATGAAGCTCTTCCACTTAATTGCAGGCCTAATTTTGGTGTTGCTTGGCTGACCAAACATAAGTTCAAGGTAGAGGATACAAAGTTCCAGTCTCATTTACTTGGTAAAAAATCAAACTTACATGATTATTAGAAATTGAAGCTTCATATATGAATCTATAAATCAGCTGATTGTTAGAGACATATATAATATTTTTAATTTCCTTTCCTTTTCTTTAAATGAATGGTTGTTTATTAGTTTTTTCTGTCATTTCCTGTTTTAAGGTAAATGAAACTTTCGACTGCTGGTATACACCGGGCATTTCGAAGGTGAGCTTATATCGTGATGGTTTTTTCAGTTGCCATGCAAAAGATCCATCTTCAATTGAGATGGTTAGACGATATCTCATCCTGTGAGTAGATGACATGCTCTCTTCTTATTGTTATTATTTTATTATTATTTTAACCATGACTCTTTTATTTGCTATTTATGCTATTTTATGTTATGCTCTCTTCCCACTTAAGCCACCTCTCTCTCTCTCTCTCTCAATTGTTTGTCCACACGCAAATGCACAATTGAATTGTGAAACTATGTTCACAAATAGTTTAAGTAGTAAATGTAGGGCATGAGATTTTAACCATCCAAGTGGATTGAAGCTGAACACTCAGTACTTGTTTGCATTTCTTTTTTCTATCTCAGCTTGATTTAGGCTCCAAGGAATTAATAAAGAACATTTCATTTATAAATGAACGTGCTCCTATGTCCTATTCTCAATGTTTTGTTAAGCGTACTATGTGGATTTATTTATCATTATAGCTTTCTTTTCAGTGAATGCTTCTTGTCTTTGGTTGATAGGTATATGGATCTCTATGTTAAGACTTACCATTTGAGGGCTATTTTAATCATTTTACAAATGAAATAAATAAAAGATAGCAAATAAAACTAATAATAACTTAAACCTCTCTAACTTATCTTTTTCTGAACTCCCTCTAAACTAGAACACTGTCTTTGGTGAGCAATTCGTTTGAATAATTTGATTGACAATGCGAACAAAAATGAAAGATCATGGCTTAAATGTGAAATAAGGCATGGACTTGAAATCATTTATTGTAATTGGCTAAAGTTTGCATCTTCTTCTTTGTTCCATTTTGGTGGTCAGATATTTAGAGAAGTGAAAAATGTCTCCAAATTGTAGTATTCCCATGTGTGTATCAAAGGGATAAACAACAAAAGATATGGACTGCTGGAAGTTGTTTATTATTGCAAAAAGCTAATGGTATTTTTCGGTTGAAAATACACAAACATAATTGCAATTGAATATATCATTTATTCAATCTAAAATGGAAAACAATTACTGGATGAGAATTCTGTCAGGCCAAATCCTCTTCTTTTTTTTTCTTCTCTTGATCATCATTTTCTCACTCCAAACAGAAAAAAAAAAAAAAAGGAGCAAAAGTAGTTGAACAAACATAAACCTCAAACAATGATAAAGAGAAAGAGAAGTGCTCCAAGAACTAAGACAATATGCTGTCTAGAGAGACTTAGAAAGAACTTAAATTGGAAAACAACCACAAATAAATGAATGTTGGCTGCGATTTGGAGAGTGAACTTGACTGAAGAATAAAGTTTTTAGGGTTGGAAAATAGTACAAGAAAATGACATGTGATAGTTTTAATTTGTAATGATTTTAACTGGTTGGGTCTTGGTTATTGGGTTGAAGAGTTATAACCTAATCCAAGCCAATTACAAATCGAGTTACATCTTTATAACTGGATCAACTCTTTAAATTTAAGTCAACCCGAACTAACTTGACTGGCTTGGGTTGGGTTTTTGCCCACTCCTATAGAATATCTAATGTAGCACGAAGCTCCTGTTTGATATATTGATATTTAAATAGAGCTTCCTTTATTGGTAGTATCCTAAAGTGCTTAAATTAATACTCCTTGCATCTCAATAGACTTTATGGAACTCTGACAAACACCTCTCTTTCATAGTCTAAACTTGTTATACGCTATCTATTTATAAACTACTTGGAGAACTTCAATTCCTAAAAGGATTCATAATTCTTTTCCTGAAGAAGTTGTAATTCCTTAGTATAGAGAATTCTTATTTCTTCAAGGAGTCTAAATCCTCATATGAAAGTTACCAATAAGAAGCCAATAAAACTATAAACAAATGATTGTTGCATTCCAGAGTCTCACATGGACATGGATTGGTTAAAGGAGAATCTTAGGCTTTATTACTAGGATGAGTTCTCCATCTACTAGGCTAATCCTTTGGGTTGTATACTCGGTTCCTATAATTGGTAATAGAGACAAACCTGGTATCTCAACTATTTGGACTTGAGAGGTTCTTGTCACTTTCTCCACCAACGATGGGGGACCGTGGGGGTGGAGTGGTGTTTGTTGTATTCCAGATTCTCTTGTTGTTTGGTTAAATGGGGATCCTAGGGTTTATATGTTGGATGGGTTCCTCTATTTAATAGGCTAATCTTTGGGATCGGATACTAGGCTCCTCCAACATTTTCTTGATGAAACCATGACTTCCTGTTTTTGTTCCTAATTTTTTAATTATATGTTTACTATTTTAATAAAAATCATTTTATTATAAATTATAATTTTCATCATTTTCAATTTGGTCTAATATCAAACATAGCATAGGATAACTTTTACCCAATACAGTCATGTACAGTGCAATTGAATCCTATTGCATATATTCCTATAGAATCCTATATGGCTTCCAATGTTCACTTTGAGCCTGTTGTTTGTTTAATTTGAAAACTATTATCCTCTTCAGCCAACTGCCTGTCATGAAATTCAACTTTATTGACCCGATAAACCACTTAAATTAACTAGCTTAGAATTGTTTTCCTCCTATTCAGGCTATGTTAGTTATGGTCTTTACCTCCATAGTATGTTTCTTCAAACACCAACTCCTAAAAGTGGTTCCATAGATTACTAATGTGTACACGAATGTGGATATCATGTGAATGCAAATGTAGTCATAGATGTGAACATAACTATGTACACAATCTAAATACATATAAACATAAAATAAAATTATGAAGGTAAATTAACAGAAAAATAAATTTTCAAACAATTCTAAGGACTTTTCTTGCCTAACATCAATATGTCCTATAATCTAAATGTATGCAAGTACTAACCTCTTTCTTGTGATAAAAGGTGAAGATCATGTCTGCTTGTGTTCCACTTCTTCCATATTCTTGCTTTCTTCACACTCCTTCTAAACTTGTCAATTACAGACTTAGGTATGTTTTGTATATTTGGAATTTGCCAACTGACAACTTAAGAAATCAACATAATAAGTGGTAGACTGGTAGTCTTTACTCTTTTTTTTTTTTTTTTTTTTTTTTTTAAAAAAAAGAAAGAAAAAATAGAAATCATTAACTTCCATTGTTGCTCCTCCATTCATATCAAATCATCAGGCATCTTCTTGAAATTTGACCTGTAATTGAAGAAAGGGATAAGATTCACCTTTTGATGCTGCATCACATTGCAATGACCCAAAGACAAGGTTGACATTGTTGTTACAAAGATTGAATATAGAGCTAGTTTTCTGAGAACTTGAGGAGAGAATAGATGTAAATGTTGTTGGAAACACTTGTAGAATACTTTGATACAGGAGTGTCTTAATGCATAGGCCTTAAATCGAAAGTTAAGTGGGTTCCAAATGTTCACTCTAATCAGATAAACTTTAGTCTTTAGAATTGAATTAGAACTAGGTTAAGGGGTGCTTCTAGAATAAAAATAATGTAAATATGAAACAAATTAATAGCCATTGGAATCCCTTTAAGTTTTGGAGTCTAATCCATTTTACTGCATTCAATTTGGAGTTCTATGAGAGTTGATTTTTCTTTGGAGTTTTAACTACAGTCTGGTGCTAACCAAAATTTATTTGTTGCTTATGTTCTTTCTTTGTTGTTTTTCAATGAATGTCTGATGCTGGAAACAGATATCTAGAGGAGACAAGGGAATAGGCTTCGGAGAGGGAGAGATCGGTGTGAAGAGCAAGAGAAAAATAGAAACTAAGTTGGGAGAGGGAGATATAGAGAATTAGGTGAAAAAAGAACCGAGAAAAAGTTACAGGATAGGATTGTACAATTTCAATTCTTCATTCAAGTCTTCTGTGCACATTGCATAAGGCTTATATAACCTAAATCATCAAAGTAACATAACTAGTTAATTACAAAGAAAAGACTAAGCAGTCAAAACAATAATAACTCATAAGTACATCCAAATTGCCAAAGATAATAGCTGCAGAATATTCAAACTCTGAACTTTATTCAAACCTTATTCTGCATTAACAACATCACAAAAGTATCTGTAAACTTCTTTTATCTGTCCTGACGGGTTTAGGATTCCTAAAACAAGAGAGTTAGAAATCTCATGTCCACAAAACTTTAGCTGAAACTAATTAAATAATCTAATAACTCAACTTAGGCTGGAATGAATAATCTATGGTCGTGTTTGGTGGCCTAGATTGTATTGGACAAGTGGCCTATTTTGTATAAAACAATCCAGCATACATGTTCGGCAATGCTCATGGTATTGTTTTAGCCAATCCAGCTTACATTTTCGGCAATGCTCATGGTATTGTTTTAGCTAATCCATAATAATCGAGTGAATACACCCGAGACAACATTAGGTAATATAAAGGAAAGGTGTGTTTAACCTATATTAGTAGCTCACACTTTGGTCTCTTTCGTTCTTTGAAAGAGTTCGTGTGAAATTTGTTTTTTATTATATTTGGCACGAACCAAACTGAGAGTAAAATTTATTGTTAATACTTTCACTACATTTTATATAAAATGATTTGTTATGAGATATTGACCTCCTTTTAAATATTCAAGTTTACAAATTACTATAGAAAAATTACACCGGCCAATTATTTAATAAAATTGTTCAATAATTTTAGGTTATATTGTCAAAACAAATTGCTAACTTGATATTATAGTACAACCAAACATGTTTTTACCGTTTTTATTTTCAGAATATCGCTTTCAATGATTTGTGATGAGTTATACTTTTAAATATTCAAGTTTACAACTTACTATAGAAAAATTACACTGGCCAATTATTTAATAAAATTGTTCAATAATTTTAGGTTATAATGTCAAAACAATATGCTTACTTGATATTACAGTTCTACAGGTTGTGTTTTTACTGTTTCGCTTTTTAGATTTCGAAAACTGAAACAAAAGACATTGTTTTCATTTTCATTTTTTTTTTCTTTAAATGAAAAATGCAACCGGACACACACTAAAGCCTTTTTTGGCAGACGATAATAAGGTTTTTACCTAAATTTGAATCTAGAGGGTTGTTCTTGAAAAGTAATCAAACCTCAACTCCCTTTAACAAAATATTATAAGATATTCTATTATGCACCATGCTATAGATAACATAATACAATCTAATGCATCACATCACATCACCAAACACATGATCGTATTAGACAATATAGTAATATCTTATACAATACCATACAATATAGTGTGACATGCCAAATGCATAAATTGCCGAACTCACTGTTCTGTCCATACAAACAGAGAAGTCTATTAGACCAAAATCAATTCTGCTCTAAAGATAGAATTAACTTGAACTAGTGATGATTTTCAGTATTTGAATCATGTAAATATCTCTCATTGAATTTACATAGAAATTAGGAATAGTATTCCCAAGATTTTATCATTATGGTATTTGTCCGTTAGCTATATTAGTTGGAATGCAGAAAAGAAATATGTCTCTTCGTTATAAACGTTTTTGATGCTATTTAACTTAAGTGTGTTTTTCGTTACACAAAAAGTATTATAAATAAATTGTGTGATATATCAATGCTGTCGTTAATATACAAACTTGTCTGATTCTTATATCATCAGGTCCACAAAGATTTTACAATCCTGGTTTGGTAGCAAGAGAAGAGCCAAGTATTGGAGGTGGGAAACTTTAGGTGGTGTTGTTACTGGTTTTTTCACATCATTGATCACCGTCAGCTGTTTTAGAATCTTACGGCAAATGAAATCGTGGTTGCTTAGTCCAGGCCGTTACGCAGTCTGCTTCAAACGTGCTTGTTTTCTTGTGGTATACCTGTCTTTTATGTGTTGGTTGGCCATCAAATACTTAGAAAGGCTCGGCCTTCTCCAGATTTTCCAGAGTTGATGATAACTGCAGTGGGCAGCAGTCTCACTGTTACTGCAATCCTGAAATTGCAGTAAATGTAAAACATTCCTTGTACAACATAATCGATTACAACTGTATCATGAAGAATGTAATTAGTTCAGAGGAAAGCATTTACCGGCGATATCTGTATTAAATACCCGCCGAGATTTTTTATATAGTAAAATATGTTATCCAATGAAATAATCTATAATAGTTATGTTCGTTTGCTTGTCTTTAACTTGATTTGATTTAATCTATTATTGTAAGTTATATTTAAGAAAAAGAATTTCAGTTGTATATTTTTCCTAGAGAAAAAGATTTAATATGTCATAAGTACACCACAATTGGAATAAAATTTATAATCTATCAGTTTAATTGATGCATGGGAATATTAGAGATCTGTTGAACTATGATCGTATAGCAGTTGGGAGTGGTAATTTTGCCTTTATATAACTATGATCATATAACAGACACCATTTAATCAGACGATAAATATACATCATTACACTTCCCCTTAATGAGACAAACCGCGAAGATATCCAAAAACTTTTTGACCCTGAACAGCGACCTCTCTCCACATTCCACAACCATCAAGGTCTCGCAACACATCGCAACCAAGGTAGGAACATTCTGCCATAAGATATGCGATCACTAAACCATGATCACCACATCACGTTCTCACGTTGTAATCCAAACTTGATTTACTGGAATGTGATCCGCCGCCAACACCCCACAACTTACACACCACGGTCCAAACTAGAGTTGCTAGAATGGATCACGCGACCACATATCGCAACCATTACAAGAAAAACTACTTTTGTTGACAGTCATTTTTTGATGGTTATGAAAAACTGTAAAAAAAAACCGTTTTTCTTGACAATTTGATAGTAAAACTGTTTTTCTTGACAGTTAAAAACTTGACTGTCAAGAAAGACAATTTTTGTATATTATATAATATATTACATTATTATATTATTATATATAATATATATTATATATGATATATATATATATTATACTATTATATATCATATTATTATATATATATATATATATTATATTATTACATATATTATATAATATATATTACCTATATTATATAATATTATATTATATATTATGAATGTTTTATAATTAGGGGTATTTTGGTCAAAATACAGTTAACTCAATTCCATTCCGTTGTTAAACAATATATATAATAATATATTTAATAACATAAACATACAATATATATTATTTAATAAATTATAAATAATATATATATATATTATATTATATTGTATATTATAAATATATGCTATTTAATAAATATATAATATATATTATTTAATATAATAATATATATATATATTATAAAACTTTCATAACATATAATTTTTTATTTATCTTTAATAATTTTTTAAAACTTTTACTTCCTATTTTCAACACCAAACAAAATCCTGATATGGATTTATTTCGAAATTCTCTCTTGATTCACCTCTCTATGACCTTAGGTTGTGATCATGTTGATGAATTTGATGCTTTAATGTAAAATCAATATAATGCATACCCTAGATTTGTTGTGAATGTGCTTAATGAATGATTGATTAGTGAAATTGGTTGTTGCTAAGTTGCATTAATCCCCTAACATCTCTTTAAATAGTTCATTTCATAATCTTGAAAGAAGTAGTGTAATTTTTAGTGGCTGATAATTGAGTAGTTTAATTTGCTTTACTTTATAATTTAGTTAGTTGCTTTTGTATTTAGTTTTTGTAATTCAATTTTATCGCAATTATCTTTATCTTTAATCAAAACTCATAGGAACAACAACCCGTACTTGTGCACCTTATACAAGTTTAACGACTCGTGCACTTACGAAGGGTGAAACACTCGCACACCCCATTCCATTTCTATAGCATAATTTAGTCATTGTAGCTTTAGCATTAGTAGCTATCTTTTCGGTAGAACCGCTCAGGGCACGTCAGTACCCCTTTATGTGATCAGGAAATGTATCGGTCTTAAAGTGACTGTTGATCGTGTTAGAGGTTATCGTCACTTCTACACCCCTCACCCGCATTGCGCTACATGCTTGAAAGTTGTTGGGGACCAAGCTAGCAAAGAGTTCATGCACCATATTTCCATTGGCTATCCTTGGGGTCTTCACAAACTTTACCCATTTGTTGTCTTCTACCGTCTGTGGGACTGTTGTCTCACCTAGATCAGAGGTGTTGATACCTCTTTCTAGTAGGCCTTGCTTCTTAAGCTTGGCTAATCGTTTCTGAAAGTCCTTGTTGATCACACACGGCCCCTTCTTACCTTTCAAAATCGACCCTTCACTTATCTTGATCTGTTGAGCCATTTTCTTTCTACCCATTGAGACTAAATTACCTCATTGAAAAGCACAAAATCTCTTCTTCACAAAACACTGCCCAAAACCACACTTCGAAACCCAATTCACACAAAACTTCTACCGTAGAACCACCATTAATCAAATAACAAGCATTATACCAACACAATTCATGAATTCAAAGTCCAATGAAACAAGACCCAATCACAATCAACACTTCAATTTTGCCAAAATCCAATCATAAATCTCATTCCAACCATAATTCAAGCCATAGATGCTTCAATAATCAAAATAATCGTACATAACTATCACACATGTAAGAAATTGCCCAATTTCGTCCACAAAATACACAACATACCCATACACTTTCTAGCCCTAAAACCCCCCAAATTTTGAGCCCTAATTCATGCAATCTCCTCAATTCTAGCCCTAGATCACATCAAGATGAACAAGAAGCACTTTGAGAGAAATGTCTGGAAATGTGTATAATGCTAATACAATTAACCTGATTAGCTAATTGTCTTTTAGTACTCACATATTCTTCCACATCACCAATAATGTCATATTGGGTGTGAGATTTCTTGACCCAAGTTACAAGTTCTTTTGCTTTGGGTTTGACCTCTTTTTTCTTTTTTTCTTTTTTTCTTTTTTTCTTTTTCTTTCACAATCTCAAATTCATTCTCACCACTAGGAATTTCATATATTTCTTAATTATAATCAAGAATAATAAAATTTGAATCATCTACAACATCATTATTAGAAGACTCCATAACATTATGAGTATGCAAATTTAAAACACTATAAACTTTGCTGTTAGATGAATACCCAAGAAAAATACTTCATCACTTTTAATATCAAACTTACAAGTTGCTCACGAATGGGGTGGGCGTTTTAGGGTTGGGTTGAAAATTTTTCAACCCAATCCAACCCAACGTAAATTTCAACCCAACCCAACCCAACTCAATATTTGTCGTGTTGGGTTGGGTTGGGTTGATCGGGTTGGACTTTTTAAGCTTAATAGAAAAATATATTTGAATTCAAAATTTTATTATATCAAAATTCAAACTTAAAATAATTTTTCACCCTAATATCATATCACATAGAGTTTAGATTTCATAAAAGCAACAAAATCAAATCACAACATATAGTACAAATTGTTTAAATATCTGTTGCATAATTAAAAAAATAAAAATATAAACATTATCCAACTTGGGAAGTCTCCATCTAAGCCTCTCATCCATTTTACAATTATAATCACTTCATCGAATATCTCGTGGTTGGATAATTTATTATTTATTTCAACCAACATAATAGTTTGAGTTTATATACAATTATTAGACTTTTTTCTGCTAAATTCTTAATCAAATCCTAAGAAAAAAAATATATTTTAAAGTATAATCAAGGATGTGTCAATTAATACAAAAGATGTAGACAATATAATTGCTGTTATAAATATTTGAAGAAATAAAAAGATGAAATAATAAAAATGAGAGATAGATCAGAGATGAGAGATGAGAGATGAGAGAGTGAGACGAGAGAGAGAGAGAAAAACATATGTGTATATTGAATTATCAATTGATCAACCTTTACATGAGAGAGAGAGAGCACATATATATAGGCAATTAAGAGAATTTAAGAGAGATAGGCAAGTGTATCAGGTGGGAGAGAAGAGAGAGGCGGTGGAGTATTGCAAGTGGTGTAGGGGAAGATATTTTGGTGATATTATGGGGAGATATTGTATGATATTTTGGGAGATATTAAAGGAGATATTTGTGTGATATTTTGTAGGATATTTGAGTGATATTATACATGTGGTAAAAGCCACATATATTATAACACTCCCCCTTGGATTTATACCACATGTATTAATCTTTTATGGAAAAACTTAATAGGATAAAACCTAAGTAAAATATATACAATGATCTCTTGGATCTTGTGATGCTGGATGCTCTCAAAACTATCTCGTTAAAAACCTTGTCAGGAAAACCCAGTGGGACAAAACTTGATCAAAGGGAAAAAGAGTATAGTGCACGTATGTCCACTTAGAACTTTGCTCCCCTTGATTGTCTCGTTAAAAACCTCGTCAGGAAAACCTAGTGGGACAAAACCTGATCGAAGGGAAAAAGAGTACAATGCAAATATGTTAATAGTTAATGTTTTCTTCAAAACATTTCTCATAATTATACTTTGCTAGGAAAAACCCAATGGGATAAAAACCTGAGCAAATATATCCATTGATCTATCGGATCAAAGTAATATTTATGATGATCTTTTGGATCAAGGTAATATATATACGATGATTAGCTAGATCAAAGTAATATTTATAATGATATTTTTGATCAAGATAACATATATACGATGATATATTGAACCAATGTAATATTTATGATGATTTTGTGGATCAAATGATTTTTGGGTATGCGTAGAGAATTGCCTCATTAAAAACCTTATCAGGAAAACCCAATGAGACAAAAACATGATTGTAAAGAAAAGAGTACAATGCACATATGCCCCAATATAATTAATATAATTAATATACTTCATTTGATATGCTCCCCTGATAGGACGCTCCCTCTAATAAAAGTTGTTTTAAAACAATCTTCTAGATTGCTAAACTGGGGTATATAGATGTTTATTTTATGAAATGAAATAACATCATAAATGATTGGAGGGAGTATAAGCAAATACTTGCTTTATGGAGTAATATCCAAATGAAATCTTTTTTAGAATCTTTTCAGAATCTTTTCAGAATATTTACAACATATTCTGATTGATGGACAAACATTCCATTTGATCTATAATCGACCTTCAGGTTGAGATAATATTTTCTTTCCCATGTCTTTCATTTTTAAACTCATTTACCAAAAATTCAAGAGTTTTCAAGAGCTCTCCAGGAGCTACAATTAAATTCATATCATCAACATATGTTGTGAATATAATAAATTCGAATTCTGATTTCTTTGCGAAGACACTTGGGTATATAATATAATTATTATACCCTTATTTTATCAGATATTCACTGAGACGATTATACCACATCTGTCCAGATTGTTCTTAATCCATATAAGGATTTTTGTATGTTCATCAAATACAGATTACGAGATCTCGATTTACATGCTTCTAGCATTTTAAATCTTTCCGGGATTATAAATGTCTGTATTGAGTGAATCATATAGATAAATGATTACTACGTCTAGAGGACGTATTTCAAGCCTTGTAAAGGTAGCCAAATTTATCAAAAATTTGAAACGTAATTGTATTCATCACTATTGAATACTAAGTTTCTGTGAGAAACCTTGTACTACGAGTCGTGCCTCATATCTCACGATCTCGTTTTTCTCATTACGTTTTCAGTATAAAGACCCATTAGTATCCAACTAGTTTGACATCTCCAGGTGTCTAGAGCACTATTGGTCTAAATACTTTATGTTTGGCATATGAAGTCAATTCTTCTTGAATTGCTTCTTTTCACTTAGGCTAATCATGCATTTTGTATACAATCATTGATATTATGAATATCATAATTATCATTTATAATTTCAGTAGCGTTACTGTGTATAAAAATACATCATCAATGATTGTTTCTTTATGATTCCACATTTCTCTTATATGATTTATAGAAATTTTTTCAATTTCAATATACTTGAATCTCTATTGAGATTTCTTCCATTTCAATAGATTTAGTCACTATATGGATTTTATAGAAATTTTCTTAATTTCAATATAGTTGTATCTCTGTTGAGATTTCTTTCCATTTCAATGGATTTAGTCATTTCATAGACTCGTATAGAAATTTTCTCAATTTCAATATACTTATATCTCTGTTGAGATTTCTTCCATTACAGTGAATTTAGTCTTTTCATAGACTTGTGTCTCATTAAATATGTCAGACTCTTACAGAGTTGATTTATAGAAAGTGGATTTATTTATAACTCGAGTTTTAACAATACCTTTCAAAAAGGTTCATAAGCTTATGAATTATAATATATATCAGATGATTTATTTGTTGCTTTTTACTCAGATCGTTCTTTAGGAACAATCACCCGGCCGGGGTTTATGAGATGGCAACTTATAAATCTTGTTACCTTTAATATATCAAGTAACAAATTAATAATTATATGATGATCAATTATCTTTCGTATTTGAGTGATACAAAGATTGAAATGAGACACATTTATATATAGAGAACCGAACTGGTATCTCTATTTTATATAAGAGTAACTTTTCATTTACTCTTTATGGAGAAACTTTCCATTTGAATTTTAATCAATATGATAATATACAGATTGTGCGTAAAAATATAAACTCTCAGAAGTTTAAATGATCTAATAAAGATTAATCAAAATCAATATTAATCTCATAATGATATAAAATTCTTATCTTAGATCATGCCAGAGATGAAATAAGGAGATATATTACACAATCAAATATCTTAAAAATGTGAGCAAGTCAATAACCAATTACAAATTGTAATGGTAAATAATGATTATAAGTAGTGAGACATAGATGACTGCATCAACATGTAACATAGAATGTCCCATATAAAAATTGGTAAATGAATAATAAAGTTTTCGTAATTACCTGGAGACATTTTGATAATTGATTCCGCTCATCCATTCTGATTATGTGCGTATGTGAAAACTGGATGTTGTACATCTATCTCAACTAGAGATGTTTGATAATACATAAACATGTGATCATCTCATAGATGCATCAACTAGAACCATAAAATAATGAAAGGGTTCTTTTGGTGGATGAATATTTCCACATATATCCTTTTGAATGATAGAGATTCAAAACCAACTTTAGAATGATATGGTTTTATTTGGTGGATGAATATATCCACATACATCCCTTTTTCAGATCAACAATATAATCCGGATGATAAAGAACACATCTTTTCTATAATCAGCTTCTGGCTTGAATCACGCACAGATATTCAACATTATTATTATTAATGATCTCAATATGACATTAATAAAGTTATATGTCTTTGATCTAAACAGATTTATTTATGTTCTACTTGAATGATATAAAGTATCATTGATACACAATTGAATACCATCTGGTAATAAGATTATGGCTCTTCTAGAGCTTTTAATCAGATTCATCAGATCCGTCAGATTTTATTTGGTATTAACTTTAAATGCTTTGAACTAAGCATATTTCTTTATGTTGTTCTTTGAATAATATAAAGTACCATTGATACATAATTGAGAATTGTTTGATAACAACATCGTGGCTCTTCCAGAGCTTTCTATCAGATCTGTTAGACCTGATATATAATTTAGTATTGTTTAATAACAATATCATGGCTCTTCCAGAACTTTTTATCAGATCCGTTGGACCTAATACATTAATAACATTTGCTCTCAGCAAAGTCGAATTCATAAAATATTTCTGACTCTGCAGAATTATATGAGTCGTTGCACTCTCGGCAAGACATATATTTTTCCTTCTATAAATTTTATGGACATTATTTGTAATGTCATTTTATATCTCATGTGAAATGATAAATGATAATTATGATATTCACAACATCCTGTTGGATGTGTAGATTCTTCTCTAAATATTGCTCTTCATGAGTATCAAGCATGTATGAAATGGATAAGATATTATTTCCAATTTCATTAAACATTAGGATCTTAAAACATTTTTTTTTTATGATACTCACATCATCCTGTTGGATGTGTATAAAATGGATAAAATATTAATTCCAATTTCATTATTCGTTTAGGATCTTAAATCCCTTTTACGATACTCATAACATCCTGTTGGATGTGTAAATCTTTTTTCTCAAATGAATGATATGTAAACATATCACTTTATATATATGAGATAAAATAAAATCATGGATCATAATGATTTTTCGAACTTCCGATTCGACTATGAATTGTAAGTTCACATATAATTATAATCAAGAAAAATTCAGATTATGAGTGGATTTGAAACCCCAGGTTCCAAATAATGAACTACGTCATTCATGAATATGACACTGGATCCAGAGTTCTAGGTTCTCATCGGTTTTCAATACCATACTGTATGGCATTCATGAATATAACACTGGATCAAGAATTCCAGTTTTTCATCGGTTTTCAAAACCGTGCCGACTTAAATATCAAAATTCCAGAAACTTTAAGTTCTGGTTTGTCGGTCTAACCAATCTCATATATTGTGAAAAATGAACAGTTCCAGAACGGTATATATGTCCTGTAAATAAACAATTCCAGGAGGCTGAGCTCACATGTTATGTTCCGTAAATAAACAGTTCCAAGACGGTATATATGTCTTGTAAATAACGGTTCCAGGACGGTATATATGTCCTGTAAATAACAGTTCCAGAACGGTATATATGTCCTGTAAAATCAGTTCTAGGAGGCTGAGCTCACCTGCCATGTGCATAAAAATTAAATCCAGAACTATATATATATGTTCCGTTAACGGCACATCCATTTTGTATACGAAATATATATAGATCCAGAATATTGAGATTTAGAGAAAATAAATTCAGGACTATATATATATGTTCCGTTAACGGCACAACCATTTTGTATACGAAATATATATAGATCCAGAATATTGGGATTTAGAGAAAATAAATTCAGGACTATATATATATGTTCCGTTAACGGCACAGCCATTTTGTATACGAAATATATATAGATCCAGAATATTGGGATTTAGAGAAAATAAATTCAGGACTATATATATATTCCGTTAACGGCACAACCATTTTGTATACGAAATATATATAGATCTAGAATATTGAGATTTAGAGAAAATAAATTCAGGACTATATATATATGTTCCGTTAACGGCACAACCATTTTGTATACGAAATATATATAGATCCAGAATATTGGGATTTAGAGAAAATAAATTCAGGAATATATATATATATGTTTCGTTAACGGCACAACCATTTTGTATACGAAATATATATAGATCCAGAATATTGGGATGTAAGTAAATCACCCATCAGGGATCCCTTTTACTTAATACACGAATATCAAGCCGTAAGTAAATCACTCACCTGGAGATACTTTTTACTTACATACGATCGTGCTGATAACATGTTATAAATATTTGAAGAAAAAAAAAAGATGAAATAATAAAAATGAGAGATAGATCAGAGATGAGAGATGAGAGAGAGAGAGAGAGAGAGAGAGAGAGAGAGATATGTGTATATTGAATTATCAATTGATCAACCTTTACATGAGAGAGAGAGCACATATATATAGGCAATTAAGAGAATTTAAGAGAGATAGGCAAGTGTATCAGGTGGGAGAGAAGAGAGAGGCGGTGGAGTATTGCAAGTGGTGTAGGGGAAGATATTTTGGTGATATTATGGGGAGATATTGTATGATATTTTGGGAGATATTTTTGTGATATTTTGTAGGATATTTGAGTGATATTATACATGTGGTAAAAGCCACATATATTAAAACAGTTGCATATTTTTAATAAGAGAAACACTTTGTACTACCGGGGTCGCGGCACCTTTGCTGCCCCATAGTGGAAAAAACAAGTGAAAACACAAAGGTGCCGCGACCCCGGTGGTACGTAGCAGCCCTCTTTTAATAAATGTATTATATATTATGGTATAAAATATTTACAATTATGTTTTTATATTCAATTATAATGTTATAAATGGTGCATGAGTAAATATTTTGAATATTTTTTAAAATGAGATTTCATAATAAATTTAATAATAATAAAATTATTTAATTTTTTTATTATTATTTATGTCAGGTTATCAGGTTAAGTTGGGTTATATTTTATTAACCCAACCCAATCCAATTTTAAAAGCAACCTAACCCAATCTAGTCGGATCGGGTCGGGTTAGGTTGGGTTGACGGGTTGGTGCCCACAACTACTCATGATCATTGAGAATGCAACACTTACTTCCAAATGTATGAAACTAACTTACATTTGACTTCTTACTTTTCTACAGCTCGTAGGAAGTTTGTTTCTCTTACCATTGTGATTAATTATTCCAACGAAAATTTTACATAATGCCAAATAATATTTTTTGACCCAACAAATAAAAAAAAATAAAAATCAGTTTAACCCACCCTAAAATAATACTTAATTTACTCCAAATTCAATCTGATCCAATCATATATTTGCACCAAAATAACTAAAATCGATAGGGAACATTGCACAAATTCCCCTAACATTAAGCTTAATTGCATACATATGCAATTTTTACTAAGAGCATCCCCAAAAGACTCTTCTATTTATACTCTTCAAATGTCTATTTGCTTACGTATGTGGCAATTTGAGGAGTGAAAAAAGAAAAGCTCTTCCAAAAGACTCTTCAATTAGAAATAAGTTTATATTATTTTAATGAAAGTGCTCAAATTCCCCCCTTACCACCAAAAAATCTAATTGCCCTCTATTTTTTTCAAGTTAGAAATAATAATTTTTCATGTTATTTATATGCTATTATTAAATATTCAATATTAGTCTCGTTTTAAAGATCTACATGAGACCTTTCTAGTGGTATAATTTTTATGATGATATAATTTATAAATTAAAACTTATTATATATTAATTGAATTTAATTAAAAAGATAAAAGATATATATATTAAATATTAATGATGATGTGATATAAAAAATAATATAATAATAATTGAAGAGGGAGAAGTTGCTCTTCAATATTGAAGAGTGAGAAGCAAAATCTTATTTGAAGAATCTCATTTGAAGAGTCTAGGCATATATGCTGACGTGGCTCGTTTAATTTTTAGATATATCTTATTTGAAGAGTTTTTTGGGGATGCTCTAATATCCCTAACGTCAGTGTTGCATCGTTAGAAGTTAACGACCAAGGGGAAAAACAACCTTTTTCCTATTAATATGATGAAATCATTATTAATTAAATAAAATACTTAATTAATTAATCTTAGAAAAATGGATGAAGGAGCTTTGATCTTCTCCATCCATTTGAAAATTTATACCATTGAAAAATATTTATTAAAAAAAAATTAAAAGAAAATATATTTTTAAACATATTAAAAAATAAAAAAAAATAAAAAAAAAAAACCAAAATTGGAAGTCAAAAATATTTTTCTAACATAATTAAAAAAAATAACTCAAATAAATTTATAGAGAGTGTCCTCTTCTTCCAAGCAGTGTGTCAGACTCAGAGAAATCAATGTCCATCATCGACTCAACGACTCCTCTTTGAATCCACGATCTTCATTAGCAGTCTCCCCATCTTCTGAGAGATCACGGAGATGGAGACGAGCTCCATTAGAGACGGAGTCGTCTCTATCTCTAATGGAGTCTTCCCTATCTCCAAAAGAGTCATCTTCATCTTAGATGGAGTCGACTCCATTAGAGATGGATCTCGACTCCATTAAAGAGATTGAGCGATTCAATCTACTGTGATGGAGCATATATATATATGCTCCATAAATCTTTTCCTGATTTGTTTTATTAGTAGATATGTTGTTTCATCAAAAAAAATTCCATATTTTTTTTAGTTTTTTTGTGGAATTTAATTAAAAATGATAATTTAAATTGATGAAGATATATATATATATATTGGAAATTTGATTTTAAGAGATGGTTTGAAAAACATCGAAGCATATGAATTTGTATTTGAGATAATATAATATGGATCTTTGTTTGAGATTGAATATGATGAATTTGTGTTTGAATTTGGTGAACGATGAATTTGTGTTTAATTTGGTGAACAATTCATTTACAAAAGAAATTGGATTTTTTTAATTAATTTTGTTATTAAATTAAAAAAGTAATCAAATCAAATAAGTAACTCAGGGTATTTTACTCATTTCATGCTAATAATGTGGTTAACAGTTAGAGTTGACGAAAGTCAACTAACGACATGAGATATCAATGCAATTTAGAGCAAAAGTTTCCTATACGTGTAATTAGGTTTAATGTCAGGGGGACATGTGTGTAATTTGCCCAAATAGATAAATGAAAATTTTAATATTCGGAAAAAAAGAAGTACATAGCGTGAATACCACGCGCTAGAGTTGAGAGGGTTAGTGGGATGTGAAGTAATGTGACTGCATTATTAGATAAAAGACAACAGCAAAAGTACGGAGTAATTAAAAAGAGTTTGGAATAATTAAGGATTGACTCCGTTTTCTAAGTTTATTTGGACCAAAGTATAAAGTACTTGTCTAAACATGCTTCCGATATTCATCATGTATGTCATGTCTCATGCTCATCATGCATGTCATGTCTCATGTCCTTTCCTTCTACTTTATTATAATTCACTGTTATCTTTCTTCCTCTCTTTACATAAAGAACGATGACATATCTTGCCCTAATAATCATTTTACCAGTAACATAATAGCCGGAAACGGTTTGCAACAATGGCTTTTGTCCAAACCTGAAAAAACTTGTATTGTATTTAAAAATATATATATAGGTTTTTCTTTCTTTATTTAAAAAATATTCATGCATTGTAACATGCTTATATATAATTAAATAATAAGTATTTTTTTAAAAGAATTCACTAATTAGTAGTAAAAAAATTATATTTAACTTCATAATATAAATCGGTTTCCCTATTTGGGAGGGTATAGGCCGTGTGAGAGACTATGAGAGAGATTGAGATGGTACTGGTCAGCAGTGAACGGTTGTGGACTAGTGGCTTGTGAGAGTGTGTTGTGTAAGATTGTGAGAGACATGAAAGGAGTGAGTCGTCAGCGACCGTGTGTTGTGCGAGTGTGAAAATGTGAAACAGTGGCGAAAGAAAGGAAGACCTAAGACTTAAGCAGCGTGAGGCGTGAGGGTGAGAGTCTCAGTCTCTTAGAGATTTTAGGATTTTATTTTAGATTACTAATTACTATATATATTTTTTTGTTAATATATATATAATATTTACTCAGTTTTTTCGGGTTGGATCGGTCGTTTTTGGTAAGACAAAACCTAGTATTAACTTGGTTTTGTTATTTTTTTTTTTTAATTGGATTGACTCGTTTTAGTAGGGTAACTTGAGTCGAACACGTATTATTTAGGTTTAATTCGGTTCAGTTTCTTGGATCCTAAAACCATAAATCCATCCCTATTTTTAATCCAATTAAATTATAAATCAGGCTCCACCTAAAATCAGGTCCTGACATTCTTATATATTGTAATAGTTGTAATACTTATAAAAAAAGAAAAAAAAAATGATTCCTTAATTAATTGACGACACCAATATCCATAGAAATAATAAACTTATACATTCTTTTATTTGAGGTGAAGAAATTAATTTTTGAGTATTTAAATTAATAAAGATCAAATTTAAAATAATAAACAAAAGCATAACTTCAATTATTGAATTGAGGTAGTAGAGAAGATAGAGACGTTTTTTTTTATTTTTTTATATTTATTTTATATATTTTTTATTTTAATTACAAAAACTATTACAATAGGCCGTCGGGACTTGCTGAGATCAAACAATACATGTGCGACCTGGATATCTAGATCTACTCATGTAATTGGAGATAACTACTCTCACAAATCAAGAAGAAAACTCCCAACACATATTTATTAAAATGCGTATGGTGAGATTTGAATCCCTCACCACTAATGTGGAAGAGAGGTGCACAATCACATATGCTAAGAGTTGATTTTAAAATTTGGGATTTGGATCCTCTTCTTATTGTATCTTTTTCTTTACCTCAACTAATCTCATAACACGTAAGTATTGTCATAAATGTGTGGTTAAGATGTAATTGGTTTCCACAATCTCTTTATCAACAACCAATTACATACTTTAAAAATGTTAGAAAAATAGTTAGAAAAATAACAAGGTATGTAATGAGAGGATCCAGGTCTAAAATTTGAAAGACCTATAAATATAGAAATCCTTGTAATTAAAAATGAAAAATTAACACATAAATGTACAACAGAATCCGTGGACTATCTTCTTAGCTTTAAGCTCCTATTGCTTCTTGTCATTTATTTCTGTCTTGTATCTCAATCAGCTTTTGGAAATTTAGCATTTTATTTTCTGTCAATATGAACAGACTCACCACATGCATAACATATATATATATATAGTACCTTGGTGGCAGTAACTTTTTCACCATTTGCCGCTAATTTCCAAGGACTAATTGGCTCTCTTTAACACCATTAATTACCTTTTTTTTCGCAGCAATTACGAAATTTGTTGACAAGAATTTCTATTTTTTATCTGTGATTTTGTTTCTATAATGATTCAAAGACTTTTCTTCTATAATATTAAGCATCATAACTTAATTTCAATTTATATTTTAACTTAATTAGAGGCGAAGACAATAAACTTCATCAAATTTGGATGGTCTACGGGATCATGACAAAAAATTTAAATGAAAAATATAAATTTAAAAAATTAGATCAAACTTAACTATATTTAAAAAATAAAAAAATAAAAAAATAAAGTTACTATGCATAATTTATTAAATAGATATTCATTAACAATTTTTTTTAAAAAAAAAAGAATATATTCATTAATAGTTGATTATTCTTACTTATCACGTGACATATGAATTAAATAATTATGTATAAAATTTTGAAATACAAGTTAGGATGTGGGTTAAAATGCCTAGCACTTGCTAATTAAATAACTTCTATCATTTGATGCCGTTTTCTGCAATTTATGTTACTTTTCTCTCACTGCTACCATTGATGTGTATTTAATTAGCACTACCTCCCATTTTCTAAAACATAAAAATAAAGGGGGATTTACAATGGGATCCAAGACACTTGGGAAACGTCATTGTTTTACTTGTTTTTACATTTTTCGTCTAATTGGTCCTCAATGTTTTAAAAATAGCTCTATTAGGTCATTCTGGTAATCAGATGTGGTCAAACTTAACAATTCAAGGGGCATTTTAGTCTTATCACATGCCCATAATTGTTAAAAAAGAGAAAATAAAAATAGATAGATGAATCTCCATTGTTCGTCTAGAGATAGATGGTGGAGATTAAGAAATATAATATATAAGTTGTTATCAGGTGTGGGATCTCGCATGAAAGATTACTGATTCCAACTAGGTGGATTCAATATAAATGTTTTACACAAATTCCAACCAGTTGGAATTAGTGATTCCGTATAAATTTCTTGTCCGGATTCCGCACATGATAATTCTTAATATATATATATACAAAAAAAAAAAAAAAAAAAAAAAAAAAAAAAAAAAAACCTGAATTTGTAAGTTAATAAAAAAAAGTAAAAATTAAAAAATTAAAAAAAAATGTTGGAGATCTAGACCATCCATCTATGGAGATGAATGGTGGAGTTGATTGTCAACCGGTGAATGAATACATATTAATAATGATTTATTTTTCACTTAGCCATATATCCACTCACCAATTGACACATAAATTGACACATTGGTTGTGATTAAAAAATTGTGATAGCAGTTGTGATATTTAACATTACTCAGTATATAAACTTCTTTTTTTTTTTTTTGAACAATTACAATATTTCAGAATTGAGGAAATGGTAGGAAATGACACTCTTTTCATGTTGAATTTTGAGAGCATCACTAGTTTAATAACTCAAGTTTAAATGGCACCAAAGGACCTCCATTGGTCCTCCATCAATGGAGATGAAAGACCTACATTAGAGGTTAGTTTGACCTCTAATGGAGGTTTCGATAAAGAAGATGACAAATAAATTTTTTTTTGAAAATTTCATTTTTTTTCCTAGAAAGTCTCAGAAATTGTAAAGTCTCTGAAAAGTCTTGAAAATTACTTAAAAAGTCTTAGCATTTAGAAAATCAGATTCGGAAATACAAAATAAGTCTTGAAAATACCAAAATAAGTCTCGGAAACAGAAAAAAGTGTGAGACTTATTTTTGTAAGTGTGTTTTAAGGGTATTTTTGTCAGATCCACATTTTAGGTACTATTTAAACTTAAGTTATTAAAACAATGATACTCTTAAAATTACATCTTGAAAAAGTGTCATTTAATTTTTGAACCCTTTGGGATTTAGGAATGGGGTATGACTAGCTCGCATCCACAACCTCTTAGATGTAGGTGTGAGCACATATTATGAATTTAAATTAGTGAGTTAGAACAGATCTAGTACTGTAATATGCGTACAAATAAATTATGGAATTTGTTAGTTTTATGATTAGATTCCTTGACACATAATAAAAAAGAAAAAAGTTACTTTCGATATGAAATACAAAAAGGAAAGGGAGGAATTTGGTGAGAGTGAGACGAGAAAGAAAAGTAAGGAATAAGTAGATGGATTAACTTAGTTGTATAGGGAATACTTGTCTTGTCTTGTAGTCAAAGCAAAACAATAAAACAATAACAATACAAATCCTTATATACCCATGCATGCATGCTTCTTCATATTTATTATCACTCTCGAAATCATATATCTAATAAGCTTCATATATTTTGTCCATCAACCCAGTCCCAGCTGCTCGCGCAGTTAATAATAATAATATGGGTGTGGTTTCAGTAATCGCTAAGCGTTTGGATGCGTTAGTCGGGTAATTTTCAAAAACCATGCATGTGTAAAATATCAATATTAATTGTTTTTACATGTAATATTTTATGATCTGGTTTAATATATATTTTGCAGGCCGGGAGTGATGCTTGTTTATCCATTGTAAGTAACTAATTACATATGATAAATATGATCTGAAGAATTAAAATGATGAGTTAACAGAAATTAAGTGAAATAATATATATATGAATGGAACAGATTCGCATCAATGCGGGCAATCGAGAGTCCTTCAACGTTGGATGACCAACAGTGGCTAACATATTGGATTATATACTCGTTCATAAGTCTCTTTGAGCTCTCGTTTTATAAAGTGCTCAGTTGGTATGTACTACTAATCATGTTAATTAATAGTACTAGTTCATTAGAATTTTGTTTTTATTACAAGTTCGTTAATTAAATTTATAATGTGGATGTGGTAGGGTTCCATTCTGGGCATACATGAAGCTTTTGTTTTGCATGTGGTTGGTGCTACCGATGTTCAATGGAGCAGCGTATATCTATGAAAACTACATCCAAAAATATGTAAAGATGGGTACTGGTGGTTACAATGTCAAGTCCAATTACACAGAAGATCAGAGGAAGGTTCTCCAGATGATGAGCCTTGATGCTAGGAAATCTGTCACTCAATATATTAATCAAAATGGTTGGGACGCTGTTGAGCGCGCTATTAAAGCCGTAAGTAGTACTTCTATACCTATTATACATAAATTCGGTGTTTGGGAAGGGGATGACTTGAACCCTATACCACGTGCTATGGACTAATCTTATCTCATTTACTGCTTACTTTCTGAATTATTCGACATTAATTATAAATTATATGCAATATTTTTATATATCTCCCCCTCTCTCCTTGTACGCAGGCTGAAAGAGAAACAAGGAAGCATTGATCATCAAGGACATCTCTACAAGTTATATATATATTCTCTTTCTTTCTATTTCCGTATTGTAATATATTGAAATCAATTCGACAAGGCTATTATGAAATTGCTCTACCTGTATATATTTTCGTAGATTGTGTTGACCAACCAAAATTTAAATAACAAGTACTATACATTTCATGCAGCCAAATCATAATCATCATAAATATTTTATTTTCATTCACAAAAAAAAAAAAAAATTCCTTCATCAACATGTAGCGCCTTAATTAAAAGATAACGTCTAGGAATTTTTTGTTTTAGATAACGTTCATTAATTTCACATTGGCACCAAATCAGACCTCAGTAATTATCTATTGCCGGATTTAGTACGTTTTTTTTTTCATGCGGGACAAAGGGAATTACATTTTGGTCCCTAAACTTGTAGGTAAGATCTTCTTTTTACATGACATATACGGTTGGATGGATAGATAAAAAGTTTTACTCCCTTTCCTAAAAACCTCGAATTTATGTAACAGTGTAATACTCAAAAATAAAAAAATAAAATATTACTCATTTAGGTTCTTCTGTTAGATAGACGTTGGTCAAACTTAACAATCTCATGGGTATTTTAGTCTTTTTGCATGTAAATTCAAACAAAATACACATGCAAGTTTTGAAATGTAGTTGAATTAAAATACGATTTTAACTCTACCATAATTAAAGATGAATAACAAAAGTTACTGAGAATTACTAATTTAGTAGTTATGAAAAATATACGGACAAGGTTGGTAACTATTTAAATTTAAAAAAAAGGACTTATTTGATAATTAAATGAATTGGTAACTTTGACCAAAAAAAAAAAAAGCCTCTCAAGAATAGATGGATAATTTTGTAATACACTACAAAAACAGTTTTAAAAAACAAAAACACTACACACCTGATGCTCTGATAGTGATACCACACAATTGGTTAAAAAAAAAATAAAAAATAAAAAAGGATTTCACAGCCAGAATCAGATGTTAGAAACTGTAAGTCAATCGGCAAGCATACAAAATCATGCCACCATCATTCGACATGTGCTAATGCCGTGTGACGTAAGTAATTTAAACTTAAAACATAAAAGCAGAAGCGAGTAAGCAATATTAAGATTGCAAAAAATGGTCAAATAAATGGATGCTTCGTAGCCTGTAAGTATCAAATGTTGATTGATGAACTTGACATGAATGATCACCTTCCTTTGCAGCAACTTAGGAACCTGTTGCATTCACATATGGCATTAAGAAACATGGGTAGGATTAAAGAATATATCAACAGGATCAGAGATATATATGGGGAGGTAATTAATGGAAACTTACCTTAAAACCTATAAATCTTTGTTGATTTCTTTTGGCTATTAGTTTCAGTCATTGTGGCAAAAGGGATGGTTGAATGGACCGGCCTGGAGTTATCTTGCTTCATATTTTGACTCGGTTTCAAGATGTGTTTAGCTCCTGCAATTAGTTTAACAGGACCAGGACCGGATCTCGCCATTTCATCCGCTTTCAAACCATCAATGCCACTTTGACTCTCCTTTCGACCACCTTCTTCAACATTGTCATTGTTTGAAGTCAGTTCAAGTGGTCTGTAAGTATCTTGCATATCCCAGCTGAAACTTTCACTTACCGCTCTTACATCCTCAGGTGCCCCTAATGAGCCAGCACCTGCATATGCATTACATTGAATATTTCTGCTATAATCTTCTCTTGTCAACTCCGTCTCAGCACTCGAGTCTTCTTGAATTCCTAAATATGGCATCTTAGTAGCCCTGATAGGATACTTGTCTGTAGCCACAGGCCTCTTCTTGGTTTTCTGGCAAGTCTTCCACTGCATTCTGTCTTCGACCTTGTTTCTATTTCTGTAGCTCGTATTGATTGAACAAGTTGCTTCAACTCCTGAAAAGGCTGGAACAAATGAAGGATAAACTACAGATGGTGGGACAAGTGAACTCTGCATGTGCACATGAGGGCTCACAGGATTGCAAGGATAAGCTACACATGATGTAGACGCAAGAAGATTCGTTTCAGTGGCACGGCAATGATGCTTGCTACTCACTTCTGCAAAACCTTGAGAAAGAGCTGTAGGTGTCTTTACTTGTGTTGCGTGTAACAACCATGGAAGCAGGCTGTTAGAAGAGCTCTGGGACCAAGATGGTTGGTTATGTTCACAACAATCTGGGTGCAAGAAAGGAAAGGTGAAAGCTGATTTTGTAGCTTGAGGTGGATTCTGCGCAGGATTCAAATCCATATGCTCACAGTTAACGTGAGTAGATAAAACAGGTAATTGAGAGTTGACTCTTAAAGTTTCAGGTCCAGGCATAAAGGGCTCCTGGAAGTTGGCTGCACTGTTATATGTTGCAGGGAAAGTGGGTGTATAAGCAACAGGATTTCTGCTCATGGAAAGGTTGCCATTTTGAAATACTGTATCGGTCTTCCAGTTCACGTATGGGTGAAGAAACCTAGAATCTGGAGCCTTTATCAGTATATCTTCTACGGCTTGACTGCTTTGATTTGAAGGCTGGTCTGATTTCCCTGATACTTGATTTAGATGCCAATAGTCCTGAAAATGTCTTTTCACCGACAAATTTTCCTGGGCAGAACTTGTATTACAACTATGCTCTGCTATGATTTCCTTATCAGTCCATACATTTCCATCAGGATAATCTTGAATATCTTTGCTACTTCTACCAATAGCAACATCTTTACCCATCAATCGCATTGTTAGCTGGCTAGTATTTAGCAACATGAGATCTGAATTTTTCTTAGGGTGAATCTGAACCCGGTCAAATTGCCCAAATTCATTGAAAGACATGTTCATTGGGTTTTGGTCTTTATCCAACAAACGGACAGAGTGCTTGCTTCCACTTCCAGAATTTAGCCACTGGACATCTTCTCTTGCAGTAGCTGGCATTTCAGCAACTCCTAACCTAGCTGGTAAACATAATTTAGGGCTCTCTTTCTCATAACTGTAACCCGGAAACAAATTTATCTGATCTTCTGGATGTAGTCTACCAAAGAAATGACTCTCTTGCATGCTTGAACAATCTCCCATACTTCTTTGAAGGCCAAGATTCTGTCCAGGTAAGCTGCATGAAGAACCTGCTACGAAACTTGACCTCTTTATCTCGTTGAAACTTCCTTTACCACTTGAACTTGCTTGGATTAGTTCACCTTGTGAATTGAGAGGCAAGCCCAAAAATCCCTCATTCATGCAGTTTTGTCTGAAGGAAACTTCTCTTTGCTTCCAATCTGGAAAGGGATTTATGCTACCTGTAAGCTCTATAGGAGACAGATGAGAGAAAGGTTGATACCGTAAAGTATGGCCAGCCATATTTTCTGCAGCAGCTGACGGTTGCAAATATCCTCTCATATTTTCATGTGAACTCATTGCAGCAACTCCACGATCATGGTTATCAAAATAATCAATGAACTTTGCACTAGAACTAGAAGTTCTAGAAAAACTACCATGAACATGAGTATTTATATAGGGATTACGTACTTCGTTCAGTGCAGAAAGAAGTTTAGGAATACCAGCATATGGAGCTTTGTGAGATGTTATTCGGTCACCTTGATCGAACATATGCAAAGTATCATTGAACGATGAAACTTGACTTGGGGATTCAGATTTCTCTGATAAATGCTTTAAATTCTCTTGAGAAGTAGTACATGGCATCAGAAAATTTGGGATATTCACGGTATCGTGACAGTCAGGCAACAAGTGTTTTTCAGTCATTGGTAACATTTCTGTTCCAGTATCACCGCTATCATGATCCGTTCTATTTACCTCCATGGCGGCCAATTCTTTCTTGTTTCCAGCCAACTGGTTCTTTTCTGATGTAGAAGCAACGGCATCTGAATATAACTTGCAAATACCTTTCTTAAAGGAAGAAACGTATTTCTTTCTGGGACCAAGTATGTCATCCTTACCCGAGAATCTGACATGCCTGTCTGAATGTTGAATACCACAAGGATTTACTTGACCCTGCAGGCTGCAACTTCTGGCCTTCTGTCCAGAAATATCTTTTGCCCAATTCCTGAGAATGCCACGAATAGGAATCATTGGTTCCTGATGCTTCATAATAGATTTAGATGTTTGAGCAAGTTTCTGCTTTTTTTTAGTAGATAAGCATTTCAGTTCTTGTTTATGTCCATGTACAGTAACAGAATCCAACTTGTCTTTTGGGGACCCCTTGTCGCACGACGAATCTCTCAATCTTCTGCTAAATTTGATTGGAGTTTGCAGTTTGAATTTATTAGTATTCTCCTGCAGCAGACAAGAAAACTATAACACCATGTCCAAACTCCAAAGAGGTTTTTCTGAAATCAAACGCATTTTCAATGATAAATGATTCAACCATCAAAATTATTCAGTTAAGGTATACATATTATAATAAGGCAATTTGAAATTTTTTTCTCAAAAAATTATTTTCATGTACCCCGACATTATCTAAATTGTTCAAATACATAATGACTTGGCTAGATAACCTTGAAGCAAAGCAACTTTCATTAATGTTTTAACAATGTTCAATTGAAAATTTTAAGCCATCATTGCATTGTTCATCTTTTTTCTTTTTAAAGGAACGATCATATAGATGTATAAACATCAAACTTTTTTTATTTGTATTTTGTTGTACCTACCTAGATGACTTTCAAGGACCAAACAATCAGAATATAAAATCATAAATTTTTAATCTCCTACTCCTACATCACTTGTAAATATCTCAAGGTTATCTAAAAACATTATAAATAAATAAATAAATAAAGGAAAATTTTTATACTACTGAAATATCTCAAGATCTCAAGACCTCTTACATAATCTGATAATCATAAGAAATCTCATACATTAAACTTAGATATCCACATGCATCTAAAGGTCATCTCTTTCATTCATGCCCTATATTATTGATAATATAGAAAATGTATGTATATATATATATAGGAATTGATCATAAACAAAATAGCAAGCAATATGTCCTTCTGAAGAACAATAGTTTATATAGCAATCCAACAATTTCATCAACTAAATCAAACTCAGAACCTAAAGTCATATTCTACGATCTATACAGCATTAATATCCTCCCAATATTCTATCACCAGTTCATGGCCTGCGTACACAATGTAAATTTGCAGGAATGGTATTCCTAAAACGAAAACTTTCACCCTCAAAGTTGTTGGCTTTAGAATGTTACTTTTGTGATTTCATCACGGGGCTAATTGCAAATCGAATGTGACACATACAAAGAATGATACTGTTGTTGCCTATAATTTCAGAATCCTCATATAGTTTAGTTCCTTGGCAGAATGAACAATAGCATAGTCTACTCATCACTGGGTTCCCAAAAATTTTAAACTAGCAGCCACTGAAGGAAATCTCTCTCCCACCTCACAAAACCATGTCAACTTTTAAAATGTAGATTATCAAGAAATCAATAAGAGAACAACGTGTGTGTATATATACATATTGTAGCTGTTTTTCTTTCTCACCCTTGTCAATTCAGACAATAAGCTAACTCATGCATTTGAATACATTATTGATAGCAAATAGTCCATCCCATTCTCATCCAATTTGACCACATAAAATTTGATAGTGATGTGATCAAAAGTGATTATCTTACACAAAATGTCATTGCAAGTTCAATCAAGGGCAAACCCCCTCATATGATATACACATATACATAGGCCACTATCTCTCTGACAAACAAAATCCGTACTGTACAGCTGGAGCACCCACTCATCACCTCCCGTTGCATCTCATATTCTCATTCCTCATCATAACAACTTAACAAGTACAATTACAATGGCATTGGCTCTCGCTTTTTAAACTCATATGTAGTCTTTTAACCAGCTTTTCCAGCAGTAGTTTTAGGCATAAAATGAAAACAAATTGCATTATCCTAACGAGGATTACACACAGTAATCAATTTTACAAGTTGAAACCACAAGACTAGAGTATAAAACAAGAACATTCTGTTACATAAAATAATGAATCATGATCCTTGTTGGGATGAAAAATGCTGCAACTCTTAAATCAAGCTGTCAAAAACTTAAAAACAATATAACAAAACATAAATGACATACCTTATTTGCAATTAACACATTCTTTAAGCTCTTATTCTTCAATTTGTTGTTCTTGTTCACTAATTTCCTCTTGTTTTTCTTCGGAATCTTGAAATGGAAGTCAACATTAGTAGAATTGGGTAGTTGATGAGCATGGTCGGTGGCAGCAAAAATGTCAACAATGGATCTTTTCTTGGGGGCTTTAGATCTCATAGGCTTTCTTCCAGCATCATTTGTTGATCTGAGGAGGTCGAGTTCATGGGACCACCACCGGAATTTGGTGACCGTGATGGGTGGTAGCAAGGTTTCCATATCCTCTTTGTTTACCTCATCAAACGGCCAGCATTTCACCATGTCAACGCTCCTCATCTTCGCTGCATATTCGCTGAAACAAGAAACATTCTTCAGAAATAAAGCCAGCCAAAACCAAACAAACTAACTGGAGTACTAATCAATTATTAAATTACCGGATCGAGAAGCCCTCAAACACAACAGCCATGGATGGTATTCAAACTGGATATATATATAGTGGAACTGCTTCTATGTAGAAAGTGGAAGATGTTTGGAGATCAAACTATCAAAGAGAAGAGAGAGAGAGAAAGAGAGCTACCATTCACGGATGGATGAGAATTGGAGATGAGAGAGAGAGAGAGAAAAAGAAAGAATGCTTCTTTTTTTTCCCGCTCGCTAGAGAGAGAGTATCATAACATCCTACAGAGCTTTCCCTTAATTTATGACTGACAGCGACGTATGAGAATTGAGACCACAAGCCACCGCTTCAGTGTTTCAGAGAATATCGATTACAACTATTTTTTTCCTCTGTACAAATTACACAATTATTCCTACGGTTAATGTAATTCTATCAATACTGAATATTTCTCTCTAAAATTGCATAAAACATCTCCTGCTGTGGCGACAGACAAACAAACCTTTTTAACAATCAACATATGCGTGAAATTACACTAAATATAGGGGTATTGTAGAATTTGCCTTTTTTTTTCTATCATTTTATAAATTATTTTATTAAATAAATATTATCAAATGTTGTTATGTGGGGTCACTGTAGCACTATTCGCACTCGTGTAGGCATAAGGGAACAAAGATTCTCTATTACACAAAAATTACAGATCGACGCTCTGCTGATCAGCGCGTGTCATTTACATGCGTGATTGTGAAGTGAGAAGTGTGAACTGTGAAGTGGGGTTGATGGCAATTAAATTTTCCAGTCGGGTAGGTTCTTATTATTTTTTAACCAAACTAAGATTGATGATGAGAGTACATCTGTATTCTGTACATGTATGAATCTGATAATTCTGATGAATATAATAATTAATAAATATACATAGAGAGAACAGAAGAACACTTTAAAGTGTTGAATATATATGGACTCAGACAGATCCAGAAAATATTTATTGTCCAGGCTAAACTATATATAGTAACTTTCTAGTGTGAGACTTTTCATACGGATTCGTCGATTGCTACCGGTACTTATAGGATTATTGCTACCAGTAGCAATCGACGATTCCATATAGAAAAACATGCACTTGAAAATTTTCGAACCTATATATATATATATACTTTCTCTCCTTGAGATCGATAAACTGAATTTATTATAATGTTAGTTATTTTATTATTAGTTGTTATATGCATACATCTACTCTTGTATAATCAATCGTTTAGAAGTTGGTCTTAATTAATCTTTAAAATTTAGGACCGTATTAATTTCTTAAAATAAAATAAAAAACGACTTTCGCCAGTGATGAATTTCTCAAGAACCTGTAAAATTGATACAGAACAATTATTTATACTTGTAATTGACTTACTTCTGTAATGCTAAAAACAATAATATTATGAGTGTTTTTACAACTCACTTTGAATAATACAAGATATTTATAATTCACTAAACTTTGACCTAAAAAAGTAGTTGAAATGCTAAAAGATATTATATTATATAAAAGGATTATACACATATGAAATTAACATTGGATGAAAATAAAAAGCATAATGGATAATGATTTATTTAAGGAGAAGTTGACTAAAATTGGCTGAAATTAAGGGTAAATTTAGATAATGGTTTATCTACAATATAATGGTGCAGTAATTTTATTTTATTTTTTAAAAAAAGAAAGCTGCCCGGGCTATAGCACGGGGCAACCCTCCTTTTCGTCCGCCCCTATATATGGAGTAGTGTTAAACTGTGTCATAAGGGCACATATTAACAAACACTTTATTACTATAAATGGAAAATAGAACTACATTTATTGCAATAAGATAATAAATACAATAATTGATATGTGTTTATTTCTATTTATGGAAATAAATAATAAATACCATCATTGATATGTGTGTTTATTTCTATTTATGGAAATAAATTGGTTGTTAACATGTGCCGTTAACACTACCCTTTCTATAAAGAGAAATAAAAACACATCAATAACTGTATTTATTGTCTTAATTAAATAAATGAAGTGACTGTTTTCCTTTTATAATACAATAATGCTAAACATCCCACCTTAAATCCCAATTTTTTCATCCCACTACATGTGGCATATGAGGTGTCAAATTGTGAGTGGATACACATTAATGATAATTTATCTCACCTACCTCATGTATTCACTCACCTTTTGACACCTCTCATGCCACATGTGACACCTCTCATGCCACATGTAGTGAGATATAAAAAGTGACATTTTAGGTGGGATATGTAGCATTACTGTTTATAATAATATATAAAAGAGTTGTTATTCTATGTCCTTATGGTACAGGTTAACACTACCATATATATATACATATATATATATATATATTGCCAGCTGTTAAATGGTGTAGAGGTGGTCCATGCATATATAGAAGCGCGTCCGCAAAGATATATAGTTGAGTAGTTGAGCAAAGAACGCTGATGACTCATGACTGGATGCCTAAATGTTGAAGATGATCAGCACATTGTCAATACAAACCCAAACCCACATATATAGTCCTAGATACTCCGGTTGTGTTTTTACACTCTTATGTTCAATTATGAATTTAACTATATATAACCCTACGCATTTAGGAAATCTAGGTTTACTAATCGGGTATATATATATACTTTGTTAATTTTATATTGCTAATTTTAGTTTCTTATGGGATATGCAAAGATTAAAACACTGCATTCAACTACATTCATAAAACTGCTGTTTGTTTTTCTGCATTTTGGGTTTCTGGTTTTGTCTGTTGTTGTGGTTGGCTTTTGGCCTTTGTTAATAAAACTGCTGTTTGCAAAAAAAAAAAAAAACTACATTCATAGCAAGAAACCTTTTTTATAGAGGTAATACTTAAAATATGCATTCAACTACATTCATAGCAAGCTTCATGATGAGAAGCAAACTAGTGAAATTATGACCCAAAACAAAACCCACCAAGCAACATTATGGAAACTTTGTTGCTGTACGTCTCTAGCTAATATCAAATATGATATAAGCAATGGCACTCCTAACAGTGCAGCTACTGCTACAAATTCCAAATCCTTGGCAGCAGCTAGATAGATAGATAGATAATAGCTTTAGCTACTTTGAGAGCAAGAGCAGCAGCAGTAGTACTACTGGCTTTGCCAACTTTTATGCTTTGCTTTTACCAGGACATATTCACACCCACAAAGTCATGAATTCATTCCCATGGACAAAAAGATTCCGCCTTCTCCAAGTTGCATGTTACCACATATAAATAGCTTAATTAATTAATTTCCTCTTATTTATTTCTCACACAACCCAGAAAATCACCCGCTTGCTTTGAGTAATTTCTTGACAAACACAAGCAATCAAATATGACCTTAATTTGATTTTTATACCTATTCTTACAGTGATTCAACAACACATTTTTACTATCACACCCTATCTTTTTTATCGCCATAGCCCACATGGCCATATTTGTTACTTTTCTCGGTGATTATCTTAAAGGATCATCATCATCCATACACATGGATGTCATCATAAACTGTAACATCTACTTCTCCTAGAGCTGGCATGGGCCTTCTTATGCTTGTCATCCTCACAACTACAGCTTTGAATTGAAAAAATAATAAAATATTTATATTTGTTTTTGTTAATACGTGGCTTAAATTTGTTGACAACCTTATTTGATATAGATTTCTATTTTGTTTCTACCCATATTATAAAAATGTGGTTATATGATCTTTTAGATAGAAGTTTCTTTTGAGCCTTCAGAGAATTAGTTGGGTGTAATAGGGTTTTGGGTTTTGTGAGTAATTCTGAGACATGTTTTTTGTAATCTCTATTGATTATAGTGAATTTCTTTTCATCTCCGCCTGTGGACATAGGCTTTACGTTGAACCATATAAATTTCTCTTGTTCCGTTTTGCTTTTATTTTGTCTAATTATTTTGTGTCTAGACAATTTTCACAACAAACTGGTATCAGAGCCCTAGGTTCTTGATCAACTCGTTGGGATCCATTATCGAGCGTCTGGTGGATTTGACAGTCAAATCTTTTGGCTTGTGTTAGATTGACTGTCAAATCTTATGGTTGTGTATATGTCCAAAAAAGAAAAAAAAAAAAAAAACCTTTGTGATGGGGGGCAAAATTTGAGATTGAGAAATTTGATGGAAGAAATAATTTCAGCCTTTGGCAAGTGAAGATGCAAGCCTTGTTAACTCAACAAGGGTTGACCAAAGCCCTCAAAGGTAGGAAGAAATTGCCAGAGAAAATGCAAGAAGAAGAAAAAAAATGATATTAGAAAGCTTTCGGTGTAATTTTATTGTCATTGTTTGATATGGTGCTGTATGAGGTGTCTGATGAGAAAATTGTAGAATCATTGTGGCTAATGCTGGAAAGCTTATATATGACAAAATACCTTTCCAACAAACTCTATTTAAAGCAGCAACTTCACCATATTCGTTTTTCAAAAGGTAAGTCTATTCAAAACCCTATGGATGAATTTAATAGGATTGTTCTTGATTTATAAAATATTTATGTGAAATATTATGATGAAGACTTAGCCTTTATTTTATTGTATTCGTTGCCTTCCTTGTATAAACATTTTCTTGATGCTATGATGTATGGAAGGGATTAGTTTTGAGGATGTTAAATCATCTTTGAATTCGAAAGAATTAAAGAAAAAAGTGTTGGAAAATACGAACGAAAATCAGGCTAATGGTTTGATGGCTAGAGGTAGAGACAGAAGTATGTACATTTCTTTCCTATATTTTTTTTCTCAGCATTAAATAATTAAAAATACAATGATGTTAAATGGTAAAATAAGTTATCATATCCACGTCAGCATTAAGAAAGAAAAGGACAAAGATGGGTCAAAATTAGTGTTAAACTAGATGATGACCTTCACAATCAACGAAAGAGCCAAGGAGAAACTGTAAGAGAGATGGTTTCTCCCTAAAACTTGGTGAGGAAGTTTTAAGGCCTGAAGAGAAACCTTGGACAATAGGACGACAACGAAAGAAAGACGGGTGTCATCACGAGAAACTAGCCAAACACCATTCAATATCGAGAAACCAGACGATCTACATGGCCTAAGCTTCACCAAGAAATTCACATCATCTCCAAATCAGCCACTCCCGGCTGGACATCTAGAGGAGTTTAGAGGAGTTTGACCTTTTGACTGTTTGACTGTTGGCGAGTTTTCACCGTCAGCAGATGCATAATAATTTTGTAATAAACTTTTAAATCCTTAGTCCTTACAAGCATATATTAAGCGGACTTGTATTACAATATTTGGTTAAGTATATATATATACATACACAGTTTTTCTACTGTCATTTCGTCTTGATATTAAATATATCAGAACGAGGAATGTGAACCATAGATTATGGAAAATTTTTGACAAATGTATACACTTTGAATCAAAGTATGTAAATCTAATGGTCAACATTCTTCGTCCTGATACATTTTATATCAGGACAAACTGACCATAAAAAACTATATATATATATATAATATTTTGTTTGACTTTAAATATCAGGTGAGAAAACCAAATTACTTGATTGGCCTGGTATTGGGTTGTAGTCTACTTAGATCATGCTGCATTGAAATATCTTCTTCTTCTTTTTTCTATGAAAAGTATATGTTAAACCTTGCCTCAATAGATGGATTTTGTTGCTATATGAGTTCAACCTTGAAATTAGGGATGAAAAAGGTTCTAAGAATGTTGTAGAATGTCATTTGTCGAGGTTGATAGTTGAGTATGTAGATGAATGCATGCCTATTAAATAGTTATTTCCTAATGAACAACTTATGTTAATTTGTATCTCAATTACTTTGGTTTGCTGATATTGTTAACTATTACTTGTTTAAATATTATATTAACTAGATCATTAGGAGATGTGTTCTTAAAAGAGTGTAGATAAGTATTATTTCTTTGGGTTAAATCCATAAATAGCCATAAAATTAGGGTAGTTATTATATTTAGTTTGAATTAGTGTTTTGATTGTTTTTAGCAAACTATCCACTTTTTGGACGAAAATACCCTTAATGATTTTTTTTTATAAAAATATTATTATTGGTAAAATCTGAAGAATTGACAGGTCAGCATTATTACCGGAGAAGGCAGTGTTCAGATATGCCAAATCATCAGAGTTAGCCATAAAAGATCAATTCAAGTTAACCAACAAATGATCTCAAGACCCAACGAAACCTTGTCGGGTTTATCTAATCAATCGGGTAAAGATAATATGACCAGGTTCAATAGATCGATTGATCAATTGGGTAAAGGTGACTCAATGGTCAGGTGAGATAACTGAGCAGATGAAAAACATATTGGTCGGGGGTTAAGTAACCGATCGGGTTAGATAATCGGTCGGCCAACGATAGATGGAAGACGTTGAGTCTAAGACAACCACGACTCAAATACACAGAGAAAAGATCTTACCCTGATAAAGAACCATGAGGTACACTCGAGTAATGAAACAAACTTCCTTCATTAAATGTGCAGAAGATACAAAATAGGGAAGAAGATAAAGACGACTCCAACAAGTTAAAATCCTACTAAATCTTGTCAACTTTCCTTACTTGTACATTAAGAATTAGGGTTATATGCATGTATAAATAGACCCTCGAATACCATTACAAGGGTGATGTGAAGAACGTATAATAGATAGAGTGCAAGAGAGATTGAGTGTGTAATCCATTTTTACATAGTGAAATCCTTTCCTCGCCATCTCCAATAACCATGGTTTTTTCCCTTCTTGGGTTTTCCACGTAAAATCTTGTGATTGTGAGATTAAGTTTTTCTTTTATTTTACAATTCGATTATTAATCATGTCAATGTTGTTGGACACGTGGTTGTTTTTTCAAAATCCAAAATCACCATCAACAATTAATGTTAGAAGGAGGGAGTGTGTTAGAACTGTGTTATAGAATCACCTCAAGGACTTGTGAAAAGCTAACATGGTAAATAGCAGAAATGAAGATGCCTCAGACCGTGATGTGAGCCAATCCCCACGTGACGTTAACACCTTCGGCCTAATAAACACCGGTGTCATCGAAGGAATGTTACCATTTGGAACCCCTATCACAGATGGTCAGGTCATAACAACTCAAACAAACACCTCAAATGGGATTTCCCCAAAGGCATTCAAACGTGTTCAAAAATCACTACGAAGAGTTATCGAGGATACGGCCAGACAAGGGATTAACATAATGGCAACTGCAAACTTGACTTCCCCGTACCAGTTGTCAACACCTATAATAGCCCAAGACCCTAATGTGTGCTCAGAAATAGTGGGTGCAACCCTAGGTGCTCCTCGCAAAGCCGGTAAAGATAGGGCAGATCACCATGAAATAAGGGAGCATTCTCGGAGAAAAGATGATCGCCAAGATGACTGGGGCTATAAGGAGGATAGTCACCAAGGTGATGGGGGCTATAAAGGAAAAAGTGACTGTGATGAAAGAGGTCAGAGAGAAACCAGTCATTAGGAGGACGTAGAAAGATGTGACGGGGGTTGAGCGGGGTATACCTAGGAAGAACGTTTTTGGGGTGACCAAAGAATATCCCGGCCAGTCTTGACTGATAAAGATGTCCCGCTCAAGAGACGTTGGGTGGCCAACCCTCCGATCAGGTTCAACCAACATAATGCTCAAATCACATGGCGTATACAAAGAGATCTTTATGGGATCACCATTCTCCAAAAGTTTGATGAACATGGGGAACCAGAAGGTAAACGAGAAGTCTTGTTATAAATGATAAAAGCACTGGAGTGTAGGCAGGGCTAGAATAAATTGTTGATTGGAAATTCTAATAGCCCATTCTCCGATACAATTTGGCAAGCTTGTTTCTCTTAGAAATTTAGGATGCCACATATGGAGTAATTCAATGCCAACACCGAACCCCATGAGCATGTCAGGAGATACCAAAGTGTAGTGGCATAGTACGATTATGATAATGCACTCATGTGTAGAATGTTTCCACAAACTCTAGGAGATCAAGGCTTCAGATGATTCGGTGGCCTCACTGGTAGTTCGATTAGAAACTTCGAGGAGTTGATATAAGCCTTTACTAGGCAATTCATAAGGAACATTCAAAAGAAAAAATCAATATCTTCTCTCTCTCTATATATATATATACCTTAAAGCAAAGAAAAAACAAGAAATTAAAAGATTAATTGAATAGTATCTCCCAAGAAGTTTTAGAGGTTCAAGACCCTAATGACGACAATGTGGTATCGGCATTTGTCAATAGCTTGTAGCACAGCCAGTTATCACTTAGCTTGAGGTAGAAGGGGGCGACCACTTATGCACATTTGGTGGATTATGTAGAAGGATACGTGATGGAAAAAGAAGAGCGGACAGCCCATGGTAGAGAATTCATACACGATTAGTGACCAGAGGAGAACCAAAAACCTAAAGAAGGTGGTTTCAAAAGTGGTCAGAAAAGGGATCAAAAGAATAACAGCTCGAGCAAGAATAAAGATGGTCAATGATGCAGCAGTAGCTAAGGCAATGGAATATATGGAGCAGGTGGGAAATTCGTATCTGGGTTGCATGGACCAACCAAATTTGGGCTGAACTTCGTGGATCTCTACAGAGGGCATATAGGGTTGGATCGTCTATTATACTATATTTTTGGAAAGCCCAAGACAAGCTCTATAGATGTTATGAAGACTCCATCCTCCATAACATATCACAACAGGCCCAAATTCGGTCATCTATCTTGTTGTACGAAATCGTGAGTTGGACGAGCTGGGCGAGCTGAACTTCGTGGACCTCTACAGAGGGCATATGGGGTCAAATTGTCTATTATAATATGTTTCCAAAAAGCCCAAGACAAACCCTATAAATGTCATGAAGACTCCGTCCTCAGTAATGGATCACAAAAGGCTCAAACTCAGCCATCTACTTTGTTGTGCGAAGACTTTTAGTTTTTTGCAGAACTTAGAATTTGTTTTCCTTTTTAATTAGGATTCTTAGGATTCTTAGGATTCTTTTATTATTCAACAATTTAGGTTATTTCAAGTCCTAGTGGATTTGAATTGCTTTTTCTATTTAATAGTTTGTATTATGGTTTATTTGATTAGTTTTTGAAGATTAATAAAATTGTAGAGAGAGCATCTCTTATTATCCAATTTCGGTATCCTTAGTGGATCAATGAATTTGAAGCCTATTATTCTGGTATCCCTGTGCGGATCAATAGATTAATAGTATGGTTTGCTTCTGGTATTCGTGCGCGAATCAACGGATCCGAATTGTTTATCCTTTTTTTATCGATTGTTGTTTGTGTTGAATTTCCCTCTACCTCAGTTGATATTTGAGGCCTATTATTTTGGTATCTGTGCGTGGATCAACAGATTAATAGTAGGGTTCGCTTCCGGTATTCGTGCACTAATCAACGGATCCGAATCGTTTATCATTTTTTTTTATCGATTTTTGTTTCGTGAATATTTCGCTGCATCAGTCCCAAAAATGATGACTAGAAGAGCAACCAAGGATTTAAAAGGTAGTTCGCAAACTACACCCCTTTAGCCAAAAGACAAGAGGAGGTTCTGGCCATGATAGAGGATAAGAACCTGTACAAAAAAAAAAAAAAATAAATAAATAATTTGAAACGGTTAGCTTCTACTAAGAGGGATATAATAAAGTATTGTCAATTCCACTGCGAGAATAGTCATGAAACATCAAAATGTTATCAGTTGAGAGCCTACATTAAGAAACTTATCAAAGAAGGACACTTGAAGAATGTGGTCTTCAAAGGCATTGATAGTCAACAAAAGGATCCTCAAATAGATGACCGCCCAGAAGGGAGCCAAAGTATGAGAGATAGTCCTAAAAGGAACCCAAAAGTAGGGATGTCAAAAATCCCCATGGGTATGGGGCCCCGCGGGGACCCACCCCGTTTGGGGTAGGTTTGGTACCTGTTAACTAGAGTATATGGCGGGGATGAGATTTGATTTTAAAACCTAATTAATTTTGGGGCGGGGAATGGTATTTTGGTCCCCGCCCTGTCCCCACCCCATACCCCAATTAACATGTTGCATGGATGATTAAAAAACAAAAAACACCGTTATGTTACAACATTCAATCCTTATTTTCTTTTGGCAAATTTAATTATAACGATTTTGTATTTCAATTTCATTTTTATTGAAAAAGAACAGTATAATATTCATATGTTTGGTAATTTAGTTTGTGATAGACTTACTATGAATTAAAGTTTATTTACTTTTTTAATTAATTTTTTTCTTCAATTATTTAATATTTTTATAGACCAATTGACATTTGTGATTATGTCTTATAATATAAGGTGTATAATTATTAATGTTGTCTTAATCAAACGGGTCGGGGCAAGGTAAGGCGGGTACCGGGACCCCTGTCCCCAAATGTGGATTCCCCATCAACATTTATATTTCAAGTTCACCTTGTTAGTGCAAGTGACTAGAGACTAGTATAGCAACAAGCAAGGGTATCGTCCACAGGGAGGTGTCATCCGTCGACTGTCTCGAGTTCTAGTGTTTATTGGAAGCATGTAAATAGAATACGGATGTGGTGAGAATGGTGTGTGTGGAGTGTATGCATATTGCGGTGTGGTGTGTGTGGAAATGTAAATGAAAGGAATGCTAATAAAAACAAAGAGAATATGGAGGGGTGAGAATGGTGTTTAAAGAGACAAATAATAAAATGGTGGTTTGGAGAGATGCATGATAATGATCACACAAGGTACTTATTAGTTCACCAAATACAAGTGCACACCTAGTTGATTGTTAGACATTAAGTTCATCCAATTCAAGTTATGGGCTCGTTCTCACGATTAAGGAGTTCCGAAACCAAATCATCTATTATTACGAATCATTTGTTGGTTAAGGAAACCAAAATCTATTCTTGCTCCCCAAAGGTCATGGAAGAGCATGTGTCTTAAGGTCAAAGACCCATTAAGCACCAGAACATTGAGCCAAAACCTATTCTAGCACGGTCATGCATAAAACAAGTTTCATCCATTCTTTAGAGCTAAGTGGTTAAGACTATACCCGGAAGGTCATCCATGGAGGTACAATCCTAACCCACATACACTCAAACCCATCAAAACAAGGCATTTCGACCTTCCAAAGACATATATACACAAATAGGATATTTGATTACAACTACTCCTAAATTTAAGTTAATCTACTCCTAATCCCATCCATGAACACATATCAATTTCCAATCTCCACACACATCATATCAAGATAAGAGATTATGCAATAATAACAAGAATAAATCAAAACCCAAATGGATTGAAGAACAATCATAACATAAATAAGCACAAATATAGGTTTACAATATTTCCCAAGTGGGGATTACACATAAGAGAAAACAAGAAATACAAAGAGAAGAGTTTAAAGGAGACAACCCTTGAAGAAATCCCTCCAAGTTCTCCATGAATCCTAGCTCGAAATTGGTCCAAGACCTCTCCTTTCTCCTTGCAATCTACTCCCAAATGTGGTGGAGGATGTGTAGAAAGTGGTGGTGGTGAGCTTCCCATGGAGGAGAACCTCCATGGGAGCTTGGAAGCTTCTCTCTCTCTTGATTTGGGGAAGAAGATGAAAATGGAGTGAAGAGGGGTGAAGAATTCGTGGGTCTCTTGTGAAAGAAGAGGCAAAGAGGTGTATTTATAGTTAGGGTAAGTTTGGGGATGAATTGGGGTGTGAAAGGACACATTTGCCCTTCAGAAATGGCTTGGAAACAAACCTGACAACGGAAGGTCGCCCCCAAAGTCGCTGTCGGTGGCGGCGACCAGCATGGGGGCGAACTTCTCTGCCCTTTTGATGCTGAAGAGGTCGCTGTCATGTTGGCTGTTGATGGGGGCGACCTTTGCAGCGACCGTGAACTTTTCCAGCCTCGCGCACCGTTACGGAAACGCGCATATCTTCCTCTAGAAAACCCGGAATTGCATTCCGTAAAAACCCTTGGAAAGTAGACTTCCGGGGCTTTCCGAATATATGTAGAGCTTGACGTGGTTCGATCTGAGGAGGGAGATATGCCCCCCGAAACTTGGGTGTTCTGCACCACGTCTCCGCTGCGGTCATGTTTCCAGTCTCGCGCACCGTTACGGAAACGGCCATAAATCCCTCTAGAAAGCCCAGAATCGTGATCCGTAAAAACTGCTGGAAAGTAGACTTCCGGGGCTTTCCGAAAATATATGATAGGGAGCCCAGTTCAATATGAAGAGGGAGATATGGACCCCGCAATATGTATGTTCTGCATGGGCATTTTACAATTTCAGCCCATCAACCTTTGGAAATCAGAGTTGACCAGTGCCGCGGTCTCAGTGTCGCGTTCTAGTACAACGGCGGATCCACCACGGAAACATGGTTTTGCTTGCCGCGGTTGACCATGAATCACGCCGCGGTTTGGGTCAACGGCGAGGCCGCGACAACTCTGAATGGCTTCCAATTCTCATTGTTTGCTCGGTTTCGCCTCCCAAACTTGACTTTAAGCTCAAAACCTTATTGTAGGGAATATGTACCTACACATGGCTCACAAAACCAATTATATACAAAAACATGCTCGAAAACGAGAACAAACGATAGGAAATGGGGACCTCAAATAGGTATATAAATCGTCCGATCAAATACCCCCAAACCTATCTTTTGCTCGTCCTCGAGCAAAATTAAAAAGAAGAACAAACAAATAATAAAACATAAGAAAATAAAAACTAAACTAGTCCACTTTCGTAGGAAACACGATGGCACTGAGCATGTGCCACAAGCCTTTAAACCGCTAGGCGATCCCTAGAGGAGGAGTTATAGTCTCCTGAGGGTTTACAGCTACGACACCCACAAACGTATACTCCGCAAGAAAAGAGTTGAGATGCAATCCACACATACCAAGCAAAGACTACACGCATGCTAGAATCTCAAATTATACCATTCAATAAACATGCATCACGCAATGCAAGTATGCCAAAACTTAGGATGTTTTCGGTTTACAAAACAACTATGCTCGAATGCCCAAGATAAAATTCGCCTCGACTCTAATTCTCACCGGATTTCAGTCATATTTTCACTCAGAACTTAGGCGCACTCTCTAGCAAACATATGCAATTTGGAGTTTAGGTATATGGAATCAAATATAATTGCATATGAGTATTTTCCAATAACGCACATTTTCTAAAAATGGATCTCATGGAAGGAATTGAAATGCCACGAACGTGGAAAGACATGCATTGACTCGCATTCCCAAGATAGACTTCCTAAAAGATCAAATGTGCTTTCCCTCACTTTTATTGGGGCCAATGTGATTTGTGATAGTGTTTGGGATGGAAGAGATGGTGGGAGTGGGAAGGATAAAGTTATTAACCATGCTAAGGTGTGTTTACACATTACACTTTATAACAAAATTAGCTCTATTACACCTTATAATACAAGCGTCTAGGCTTTGTGCTACATTTGTACCCTCATTAGTGAGTAACTTTATAATTGAAGAACTAGAAGGCTTATGTGTTTTATATTGCAACACTTATTCTATTTTTTTTCTTTTTCTTTTTCTTTTGTCTTTTTTTTTTCTTTTCTTTTTGTAAGCCTTTGCCTAGCACAATTTACATATATTTGCCTAAGTACACACTTTTACAAAATTTAGAGCTAGCTCCTCCTAAGCTATACACCTCAACATGATCAATAACTAGGGAGTGGATATGTGTTTGGCTTCAATTTGCAATGAATATAGGGGTATGAGAGTGTTTAAGTTATTTTAGTAGTTATACACACACTCAAGCTCAAAATCATTTCTAAAAGTCCATCTACCAAGGGAATACAAGACTCAACAAGCAGTCCACATGATGAAGTTCTATGGCAATCAATGCAAAATTGATGTACAATGAGATCACAATGAAGAAAAACAAATCGAAGAGTGTATAAGAGTAGAAACAAAACCCACAAACTTTCGTTATTTAGGCACAGTGTAGCTCACAGGTAGTCTCCACAATTTTCCTAGGCTAAGCAAGCATAGAAGTCTTATCCACCTCAACATCAAAAGATTGGCACTGTACAAGCAAGTTTAAGCGACACACGGAGCTAAAAGCATGCAATGCAAGTCTCTACCGGCACACAAAGAAAAACAACTCAACATAGAGGCCAAAGATTTCAAAAACTGTCAAAATTTAAAGTCGTCCAATGTCCACTTTCTGGTGCATATCTTTAAAAGCAATTGAAATAATTTCTCAAAATTTTTACACCATAGAATAGACATATAAATACACACTTTTCATTTAGAAAACATTTCAAAATTCGAATTGTAAAATTGTGTAAACGGACGTCAAAGATGGTTCACGTGCAGTTTTGTCAAAACAGGGCATCGCCCATGACCTTTGGTCGAAGAAATGTTCATAACTTTTGATCCACAACCCAGAATTTGACGTTCTTTATATATTCGGAATCAGCACGAAAAATCGAAGAACGCCACGCGGGCGAAAAAATTAATTTCCTCACCAATGAGTACAGTTTTAATGAAACATTTGCCTCAAAAATATTCAAAACAGGGCAGTTTTGCAGAGATTTGAAAATTTTCTAAACATAACAAAAATAAAAACAAAATAAACAACGAAGGTGTTCACACCCCCAAACCTAAACTCAACATTGTCCTCAATGTTGCTCAAATCATAAAATATGGACAATCCTTAGCAAAATTCGGAGATGAGAACAAAATAAAAAGCTAACAACAAAACACAACAATCCTAAGATCTAAGCACAATACAAATCCACTCTTAGATCTAAACAAAAATAAAAGTTACAAACACTACGAGCATAGCATTTTAACATTAAGCTCATGGGCAATTTCCGCCCAACTCAACAACTAATCACAAGCACTCCATTTAAGGTAGAGGAATTACCTCTTGTGGCTACGTCCAACGCGTCCGTTGTGGCAATGCCGTTTCACTTGGGGGTTGTTGCGGTGCGATAAGCACACACATATGGTTCTCAAGAGTTGTGTGGTCCATATGACCTGAAAATTCTCTTTCCTTGCACAAACACAACTCAAACAACATTAAACGCATATGCTATAAAGAAAAAAGAAAAAAACAAGTGTTTATTTTCAACATATCTAAACACAATCCGCAAAGCAATTAAATCTAAAATTTACAGAACCTAAGCTAAAACAAGAAACAATCAACGAATACGCCTCCTCCCCGGCAGCGGTGCCATTTTGACAAGCATCGTTTTGCATGTCAAAAACATTTATATTTCAAGTTCACCTTGTTAGTGCAAGTGACTAGAGACTAGTATAGCAACAAGCAAGGGTATCGTCCACAGGGAGGTGTCATCCGTCGACTGTCTCGAGTTCTAGTGTTTATTGGAAGCATGTAAATAGAATACGGATGTGGTGAGAATGGTGTGTGTGGAGTGTATGCATATTGCGGTGTGGTGTGTGTGGAAATGTAAATGAAAGGAATGCTAATAAAAACAAAGAGAATATGGAGGGGTGAGAATGGTGTTTAAAGAGACAAATAATAAAATGGTGGTTTGGAGAGATGCATGATAATGATCACACAAGGTACTTATTAGTTCACCAAATACAAGTGCACACCTAGTTGATTGTTAGACATTAAGTTCATCCAATTCAAGTTATGGGCTCGTTCTCACGATTAAGGAGTTCCGAAACCAAATCATCTATTATTACGAATCATTTGTTGGTTAAGGAAACCAAAATCTATTCTTGCTCCCCAAAGGTCATGGAAGAGCATGTGTCTTAAGGTCAAAGACCCATTAAGCACCAGAACATTGAGCCAAAACCTATTCTAGCACGGTCATGCATAAAACAAGTTTCATCCATTCTTTAGAGCTAAGTGGTTAAGACTATACCCGGAAGGTCATCCATGGAGGTACAATCCTAACCCACATACACTCAAACCCATCAAAACAAGGCATTTCGACCTTCCAAAGACATATATACACAAATAGGATATTTGATTACAACTACTCCTAAATTTAAGTTAATCTACTCCTAATCCCATCCATGAACACATATCAATTTCCAATCTCCACACACATCATATCAAGATAAGAGATTATGCAATAATAACAAGAATAAATCAAAACCCAAATGGATTGAAGAACAATCATAACATAAATAAGCACAAATATAGGTTTACAATATTTCCCAAGTGGGGATTACACATAAGAGAAAACAAGAAATACAAAGAGAAGAGTTTAAAGGAGACAACCCTTGAAGAAATCCCTCCAAGTTCTCCATGAATCCTAGCTCGAAATTGGTCCAAGACCTCTCCTTTCTCCTTGCAATCTACTCCCAAATGTGGTGGAGGATGTGTAGAAAGTGGTGGTGGTGAGCTTCCCATGGAGGAGAACCTCCATGGGAGCTTGGAAGCTTCTCTCTCTCTTGATTTGGGGAAGAAGATGAAAATGGAGTGAAGAGGGGTGAAGAATTCGTGGGTCTCTTGTGAAAGAAGAGGCAAAGAGGTGTATTTATAGTTAGGGTAAGTTTGGGGATGAATTGGGGTGTGAAAGGACACATTTGCCCTTCAGAAATGGCTTGGAAACAAACCTGACAACGGAAGGTCGCCCCCAAAGTCGCTGTCGGTGGCGGCGACCAGCATGGGGGCGAACTTCTCTGCCCTTTTGATGCTGAAGAGGTCGCTGTCATGTTGGCTGTTGATGGGGGCGACCTTTGCAGCGACCGTGAACTTTTCCAGCCTCGCGCACCGTTACGGAAACGCGCATATCTTCCTCTAGAAAACCCGGAATTGCATTCTGTAAAAACCCTTGGAAAGTAGACTTCCGGGGCTTTCCGAATATATGTAGAGCTTGACGTGGTTCGATCTGAGGAGGGAGATATGCCCCCCGAAACTTGGGTGTTCTGCACCACGTCTCCGCTGCGGTCATGTTTCCAGTCTCGCGCACCGTTACGGAAACGGCCATAAATCCCTCTAGAAAGCCCAGAATCGTGATCCGTAAAAACCGCTGGAAAGTAGACTTCCGGGGCTTTCCGAAAATATATGATAGGGAGCCCAGTTCAATATGAAGAGGGAGATATGGACCCCGCAATATGTATGTTCTGCATGGGCATTTTACAATTTCAGCCCATCAACCTTTGGAAATCAGAGTTGACCAGTGCCGCGGTCTCAGTGTCGCGTTCTAGTACAACGGCGGATCCACCACGGAAACATGGTTTTGCTTGCCGCGGTTGACCATGAATCACGCCGCGGTTTGGGTCAACGGCGAGGCCGCGACAACTCTGAATGGCTTCCAATTCTCATTGTTTGCTCGGTTTCGCCTCCCAAACTTGACTTTAAGCTCAAAACCTTATTGTAGGGAATATGTACCTACACATGGCTCACAAAACCAATTATATACAAAAACATGCTCGAAAACGAGAACAAACGATAGGAAATGGGGACCTCAAATAGGTATATAAATCGTCCGATCATCCACCTTTAGCGAAATCCCGGATGGTCGACCTGAGTGCATGAAGACTTTATCAGCATAGTCCGAGAGGTGATCAGGCACATTGTTAAAATCATCAAGATCGGCAATATTAGGAAAGCTCTTATTGGAATCAGAGTCCGTAAAAACTATTTGTCAGCTCATTGTAAAGTTCATTCGTGTCTGACCAAGGCGTTTGGCAGGACATTTAGTTGGGGTTTGCTCAGCAAATCGGACAGTCTGAGCGATTGGAGGAGAAAGTTGACCAATTTTTCGAGGAGCTATGACTCACGGAAGAGGAATATAATCAGCAATTTTAGCTTGAGCAGATGATAGAGGGACATGCACCGCTAAAGGGTGGTCAGATCTATTTTTTTAGCGTCTCTCCCGTATTATTAAGTCTCTTAGTGTTCCATGATCGTCGTCCTCTTTATCATACTCGAGTGTAGGGACGGGTTAAGTACCCACCACGATTTTGAAGTTTGGAGACTTGTGCAATATTTTAATAATGGTTTGACCATGTCAAACCGACACATGATTGATTCTATGAATGGTGGAGCCTTTTTAAACCTTGGGGAGAGGGGTGCATCAGAGTTCCTAGAGACATTGTCTGAAAATTCTCTACAGCGGCATTTTTTAGCCTAAGGGGAAATGTCGATACATGTATCTAAGAAATAAGGGTTGTATGAGTTGAGAGATGATGTACATGTGATGAGTGCCTTAGCTAGTCTCAATAGGAAGGTAGAAGCATTAGTTTTGAGTCAAAAGATGAACATGGCCAATAGTGTTAGGAGTGAGGTGTGTGCTTCGTGTGCCAACCTATCCTCTACCTATCCTGAAAGCTATGTTGAGCAAGCAAATGCACTCAATTCTTATGGGAATCACCCAAATTTTTCATGGAGGCAAAACCAATTTTTAATGAGTCATGGAGAGTAACAATTTGCTCCTCCATCACATCCTCTTAGTTTTCAGTCTACTCCCTATTTTGCTACCTCTCAAAGGAAACCTTCCTTAGAGGACACTTTGCAGCAATTTATGCAAACTGCCCAGCAAGCTATCTTGAAGATTGAAACTCAAGTGGGTCAGTTAGCCACTATCATATGAGAGAGAAAATAGGGAAACTTTTGACAGCGAGTTCCTAATCCAAAGGGTAAATATGAGGTAGGATTGTCACATGTCTCTAATGTTCATCATGAGAAAGTTAAATCTGTCACCACTCTTAGGTCTGGTAAGATAATTGATAATCATGTGAGTGTACCTAGAGTGAGGAAAGAAACAGAGAGGCCTTGTCGTAAGCTTAGTGAAGAGAACATAGTTAAGAAACCCACTTCTAGAGAGTCACAAGAGCCAGACTTTCCTACTGCAACCTATGTTCCTAGAGCTCCATTTCCACAAAGACTTGTTCCATTAAAGAAAGGCACACCACAGAATGATATTTTGGAGGTATTTAAATAAGTTCGCATAAACATCCATTTTCTTGATGCTATTCAGCAAATGCCAGCATATGCCAAATTTTTGAAAGATCTCTGTGTTGTGGAAAAAAAATGTTCCAAAAGAGGCATTTTTAATTGAGCATGTTAGTTCCATAATCCAAATGAAAACTTCTATCAAGTTTAAGGATCCTATATGTCCTACTATTTCTTGTGTTATAGGTGATCATGTGATTGATAGGGCCTTACTTGATTTAGGAGACGAGTGTTAATTTATTGTCATATTCTGTGTATGTGCAATTAGGATTAGGAGAGCTAAAACCCACTCCTGTGAGACTCCAGTTAGCTAATAGGTCTATTAAAATTCTTAGGGGAATCATAGAGGATGTTCTCATTAAGGTTGATAAATTTTATTTTCCTGTGGACTTCATTGTTATTGATACTCAACCTGTAATGAACACAAATGGGCAAATTCCTGAGATTTTAGGTCGTCCTTTCTTGTCTACATCTAATGCGATAATTAATTGTCATAATGGTGTGTTGAAATTGTCTTTTGGGAATATGACTGTCAAGCTTAATGTTTTTAATGTTAGTCAGCAACTTCAAGAGCAAGAAGAGGTAAGTGAGATTAACATGGTTGATCATGCATATCATGATCCATTTTTAGAATATTTTGATGATAACCCAATGAAAAATATATTTGCTTAGTTTGGCATAGGAATTAAGGGTGATTGTGTGAGTGATGGACACAATGTTGTGATTAAATCTTTTTCTTCTATTGAGTCTACACATTTACTATTTGTAGAGAAAACTTCAAAGTTATACTCGAAAGTGGAGGAGATTCTTTTGAATGATTATGGTTGATCCATTGTGTTGTCATTTTTTTTTTAATTTCTTAGGAATTTATTTTTATTTTATTTTTGTTTTCTTTACTGTTAGTGTTAGGATGTTAAATTGAAAAAGAAAAAAGAAAAAAAGGTCAAGTTAGTTTCATTTGTTTGTGTTTTTCGTTGATTATGTATATTTTATGTGTTTTGTTTATCGTCTTGCTTTTATTACCGTAGTGTGGTCAGTTTGTTAAGTTAGTATTGCAAGTTTTCATTTCTAGTCAATGACATGTGGGTTTAGATTTTGTTATTATTATTATTATTATTTATTTCGTTTCTTTTTCCTTTCGTCAATTTACCTTTTTGTTTTGAATAATGGTAGACATCCAACACTTTTGTCCAACATTTGCATCCAACTTGACTTGGCAACTTTTCAGCTACCACATTATCACACCTCTTTGTCAGCACACCCTAAATGAGTTGAAATAAAAAGAAAATTAATTATTATTCCTTAATTTTTTTTTTTAATTTTTTTTTTTTTTTTTTTTTTTGTTAACAGAAAAGTTGCAAAGGGGTTGATTTCCAATTAATACTTTAGAACCATAACCTAGGAGGTCACAGTTGTAAGGGTACCATCTGGTACCGCTTTATTCTTAATAAATGTAAGCAAGTTTTATCAAAACAGAAATAGGAACATGCATATATTATAGCATTCAAAAAGACAATGGTAGGCTCTTTATCAATAAACGAAGAATAACATGCAACTAGCTGATACAGTGGGGGAGGGGGGGTGTATGAGGAATACTGGGGAAGTATTCTTCGAGGCACAGTAGGCAATGGCAGACTCGTGCTAGTCAATAAGTGGAAATTTTTTTCCCCCTCCTAATCTCTAGAGAATTTTGTTGTATTTATAGGTTCCTATTTCTTGCCATGCATTCCGTGAATTTAGTTAATCAATTTAGCAATCAAAGGGACACTGATTTAGCATTGATGGCGACTGTGTTTAGGGGCGAGAATTTTCCCCAAGATCAAGTAAATTGATTCCATTTTGGTAGGACTAATGAAGTTGACTATTTTCGTTTTAAATGGCATTATGACTAGCGGGAAAAAGTCAACCCTCTTTCATTGCGTAGGATGTTACTACATGCTGCTCTTATTATGGTGTGGTCTGGCTCTTGGTTTGGCTCCTTGATGTACCTGTCCTTCCTTTCTTACTAGTTTCTCATTTGCTGAATGGATGGTGAACACTTGGTAAACTAGTCCAAGGCAAGAACCGTGGTACTAGGGCACCGCGTATCATGGATTGTGGTATCAGTGCTTTTGGGCATCAGGGAACTAGGGCAATGTGGTATCAGGGTTTTCTGGACCTTGATTTCAACGTTTCCTGGTATCGGGGAATTGGGGTGACCTCGATCTCGGTCTTGGTTCACAAATGGCTTGTTGTAGGTGTACCGATCCTAGTTCCTTCATGGGGTAGCTTAATGCTCCTTGTAGTGTCTTTCTACTCCAAGCAGTCTTGGTAAGGAGAAAAAATTCCTCTTTGGACCCCTGCCTTTTTAGGCAGTTAACAGAGTTCAAAATATATTGCTTCAAATTTTATATTTCGTAACTACTAAATATTTGAAGTTTTAAAATTTTAAAAATTAATTAAACGCAAAGAATTTTAATACATCCAACCAGTGTTATAGTAGTCGTTAGACGTTAGTTGGGCGGAGACTCGGCGCCTAGCGCCTAATCGCCGATTAATCGGAAAACATTTTTGTTAGTAATTTTGGTGGGATACACGCTTATCACATGCACTTCCACTGAGTTCCACATTTCAAAACTCATATTGGTGGTGGGGCACACACTAACATATGTCATAGATTAATTTCTTCAAACCACATCTTCTTCTCATCTTCTTCTCGTTTCTCAAACACTTTAACTCTCTCTCTCTCTCCCTCTTCAAATTTCAGACTCCATCTTTTCATTTTGTTTGATTTCTTTCCAACTCATTTGAATCTTCTTCTCAATCATCTTCTTTTTCTTTCTTTTTCTCAATCATCTTCATCACTGCTGACTTTTCTTTTGCTGGACTGTAGAGACCGGAGGAACACCGGACGAGTGATGACAACAGTAACTTGGCAACAATGAATGGTAGATTTCGGCGATCTCAACGATTGAAAGTGGATGGTCATACTTACGATCTCGACGATCTTGGCGACCTCGGCAGCTTTGGGTGTAGAAGAAGTGAGTGTAGAATCATTTTGATGTCGATGGCGATGGCGATCTCGGCAAACCGACGATAGCAACGATTGAAGACGGAGACCAACTTGCCGATTAATCGGCGATTTGGACAATTAATCGGAGATCGACTAATGAGGCCGATTTTGGCCACTTCACCGCAGTGAACCACTGACTAACTGTATTGAGCCGATTTCTGAAACATTGCATCCAACAACATAATGAAACGTTGGCTGACAAGCTTAGGTAACCCTGCCTGTGTCGTGTTTAGTTTTTTTGTTTTGTTTTGTTTCTGCTTTTTGTTTGGTCTTCTTTGTTCTATTTCTTAAAATAAATAAAAATAACACAATGAAACCCAGAAAATCAAATCATTCAACAACACAATGAAACCAAAAAATCAAAACATTCAACAACAAAATCAACAACCTCAAACCCATTCAACAACAAACACGGAATAATGGGCGACTAGAATCCTCTTCCAAAATCAGAGAGACATTGCACCAATTCACCACACAAACCTAAACACCCATCAGAATCCTCTTCCAAACACAACATATGTAAATTGAACTCCTCAAACTCCCTAGATTTTTACCATCCAACCTCAACGCCATTAATCACCAACTCTCCAAATCTGTCACTACCCAACCCAACGCCATCAACAACCACACTGACAAATCCCTACATCTCTCTCTCTACCAAAATCCCCATCAATAGCCATGCCACCCAACCTCTACCCCCATACACAACAACACACAACCACCATCCCACATGCAACAAACATAGAGAGAGAGAGTTTGTGTGCTTGTGTTAGAGAGAGAGAGAGAGAGAGAAACGACAGTGAAAATGTTAGGTTTTTAGTTTGTCTTGGCATATATTCCATATCAAAACGATATTTTTCTTGTATTTGTTTAATGGTCATAGGTTGATGATTTGAAGCTTCAAAGAAATATGTGGCCAAAAGATCAAGCAAGAAGGAGCCTTTGAAGAGGAATGGACTACACTGCATAATTAAAGTAATATATACCTCATTCTTCTTCAAGGCAATAGGCACACACACACAAATCATTTATATGTGTCCCTGCATTTTTGTGCAACATTTATATAGCACATTAACATGTTTTTACATGCTCATGTATTGAACTCAAATTCTCATACATTGTAGAATTGCATGTTCTAAGACTATGTCTAGGAAACGGCATACATGTATGACATTGTGCTTTTATGTTTACGTTTTATTGTTTTTTGACTTGAACAAAATCTCTTATGATTCCTTCTTGAGTCTCGGTCATTTCAGTTATTCATACATTTGATTTCGAGTCCAAACAATGTAGCTATGCTACTTTTCGTTTTCATTCTTTGAGTTGTGTTCGTCTTCATTTTTCGAGATGAATTCTCAACCTTTTATCAAAGTTTCATAGTCGTCGTTGTGCGTGAGGGAGTCACGATTTGTAATCCAAAGACAAATTTGAAATTGGAGTTCAGAGGCTCGGATACGGTCGAAGAACTCGAGCAGAGTGTGAAAGGAACAAGCGAGGCCAACGACCAAGCTTGTTGGCCATGTGTGCCACACGGCCAGCATGGCTCTCTGCCACCTGTGCCACACGCAATCCACACGTGGAGCTAATGTGGCATGTCATGGTTGGCTGATCTATTTTCTCTCTCTTGCTTTCTTTTAAATATTTTCATTCCCTCCCATTTTTATAATAAGAAGAAAAACTTGAAATCTCACCAGAAAATTCTCTACAATTTTTCTCACCTTCCAAACACCATAATTTTCTCATATGAAATCAGATTTGGTTGATTCAAATTGAAGAGTGTTCGTAATCAAGTCATCTACCTTTTCCAAGTGGTCTTATAGTTGTTTAATCTACTTTTATGGTGGTTTCACTGTCAAAAACGAACCAACTCATGATTGTAAGGTAGTGTTTATATCTTTGAGATTTCTTCTTTTATAACCTTCAATTTGCTTGAGGTTTCTTCTTATATATGTATATATATATGTTTGGCGAATGCTATTAAGAAATATAGCTTTATAATCAATCATAATCAAAAGTCTAATTAGAGACATATGTGAACTAGAATTTTTAATTCTATGATTTTCACATGTTTGAGAGTTGTATTGTGATTAGATTGATATCTAGGATTATTTGAGACTTGATTGAATCATGTTATGATTGATAATCCTTGAAATGTGTTTTGATCCTTTGATTGATGAAATCTAGGATTAAAGCTCTTGTATGTGTTTTTGGAGACATCTAAGATTTAATCGATTTATCAATATATCCATACTCTAAATCTTTGGCTAGAATACTCATTGAATACATTCTATGTTTCTAGCATTATTTTGTATGTTTATAACATCTTGAATTTGTGCTTCATGATTATGATATATTCAAGTGTTATTTGTGTGAATGGAACTATGAGCTTTTGTGTTAGGTGTGTTCACATGCTCTAGGTTTAATTCATGTTTTTGCATCTAGACTTTTATTCTTGTGTTCTCACATGTTTAGGTCTAGTTGTTCCATAAAATGTCTTGATCACATATTCTATGTTGTGTTGATTGTGATTTGCATCATTTGCATCACTTAGATCATTTGCCTTGAGGAAAGGTTGAAGTCTTTTTCAAAGTGAGTGAAGCTTGGTATTGAGCAAGAAGACTTGGCTAGGAATGAGTTCCGGATAACCAAGCGAAAGTCTTAACAAGGAGTTTCATACTTCGAATAGTTGAGCTAGTGGAGCTTGACTAAGATCATTGTGATCTAGATTGCTAAGCAATGAAATCTTCCTAGAGGCTCGAGAGCCTTGGATAGGAAGTTTCTTCCTAGAGGTGTAGGACACGCCTTTGATAGGAAGTAGGCTTAGTGATTCACTAGCCTGAGGGTAAACTAGGATTTGATAGCTTGATGTGGATATCATAGAGTTGATAGCTTTGAGTGTGTATGTCCTTTTCATATAGTGGATTTGCTTTGCCGATGGTTATGGATTCAAACGGTGGATGTTTCCTCTTCGAAGGTTTACCACGTAAAAATCTTGTGTCCATTGTCTTTTTCTCTATCTCTTTTATTTTGTATATGTGTATGTGTTGTTTTGTTGAATATCATTCACTTGTGTTGTATATTTGAACAAGTACTTGTAAAGAGTGATTTGTAGAACAATCCTCTTTAGATCAATTTTGTATTTGTAATATTTCATATTTTGTTATCTTTGTGTATAGATATGTTTGTTCACTCTTGTAATACATTGAACAATATTGATATACAAAGTATTATTTGATTTTGTAGTTTAGTGATATCATACCTCATACAACAACTTGTGTTATATGTAGACAATGCCTAAATGATGATATGCATATCTTGTCTATGTATGAATGTTCCGTTTATATATTGTATGTAAAGCTACCTTGAGGGACAAACATGAGTATGTTCAAGGGATTGAAAATAGGCGAAAAACCTATTCAACCACCACCCCTCCTCCCTCCCTCCACTGGGTATGCTTTAAGCAATTTAACCTTGTTTGTATACTTTAAGGAAAAAAAAAAATTTTTTTTTTTTTTTTGGGTTCGAAGAGATCTAGAATCAAATGTTTTATATAATTTTTTTATTTTTTTATTTCTCCAATTTTTTTCTAGTTCAAGCTTCTTTTTTTTTTCGATCTTCAAAAACTTTTTTTTTTTTTATCTAGAACTCTTCAAATTTTTATTTTGTGCATTAGGATGAAAAAAAATATTATATTTTGTTATTTGTTCTATATAAAATTATTTACAAATTGAATAGAGTTAAAAATTAGGGTTTATAAAAGATTAGGAGGTGTGATGATATGGAAATGTGATGACGCGTCAGCTGACAAGGAAGTGTCATATCAACTACCACATCAAGTTGGATGGAAATGATGGACAAAAGTGTTGGATGTCTACCATTATCCTTTTTTTTTTTTCTTTACCATGTGTTTGTGTCCTTTAGATTTTTTATTTTCTTATTTTCTTAATAGTGCTATTGTTATTCTAACGTGTGATTTTGTTTTCATATTCTTTTTTTTAGAACGCATTACGAAACCAACTAGGTGTGATCTATCCCTTACTATTTTATATTATCTCTTATTTCCTTTATCTTTTGATATGTGCATATACATTTGTGGTATTATGTTGAGGAAACATTAAGGGCAATGTTTACAATAGGTTTGGGGGTGTGGAAATAATTTTCAAAAGAAGTTGGTTTCAAAAAAAAAAAAAAACATAGATATCTTGTTTTTCTTGAGTCCCCTTCTACAAATAACCAATTTCGAGATGCTCTTAGGTATGCCTTTAGAGACATAAGTGTATGCTTTAATCACTGAGTTTAGACTAACGACTTGCCATTTAGAGTATTGTATTGCATTTTTTTAAAATTATGACATGTTCTTGATGTGATGGTGGATAGGATGCATAGTTGGATTGTCATGATTAATAGTGGAGACTACCATTATGAGTTTACTAAGCCCGAAAGTGTATATGTAAGAGGGTTTGTTTGTTTCTACTCCTAAACACTTATCAAGTTCTTAGTATTAGAAATTGATCTCAATAGGTTATGCATTGGATATTAAAGAACATTCATCATTAAAGAAATCACATGTGGAATTGCTCTTGATTTTGTTGAACTATTTGAAGTGGTATAGGCAATGTGTGCTTAAACTCACTTTAAAAGACTTTAAATATTTCCTACCTTGTGTGTGTGCTCCATAGCCAATTTTGAAGCCAAACACTGTAAGCCTTTTTCTTTCATCACCCACATTAACTGAAAACCCAATAAGCCTTAATATTTAGCCATACCTTATAGCTTGGGATTATATTGAGGAAGTGATGAAGAAGAGTGAAGAGGGTTCAAAGACACATGAATTACAACAACAAAAAAAAAAAAAAAATGGTGGATTGTGAAATGTACATACATGGCAAAAGAAAGAAGTCATACGTAAGCAATGTATGAGAGGTGTTATAAATTATGTATTGATATATAAAATTCTCATCTCATTAAAAAAATAAAATTAAATAAAAAGCTGAATTGAAAAAAAAAAATGAATGAGATGATGAATCAAATGAAAGTGAAAAAGGGAAAAGAGTATGTTCGTGAATGGTTCAAAAAGCTTGGATGCAAGTTATATGAAGACAAAGTTTAAAGAAATTCAGCCGAGCATTGAAAATCACTAGAAAAATTTCTCAATATGGTCACAGGTTCTGTTGCTTACCTTTTTCCCATTCTTCTTAGCCTTCACCCTATGGCCCCATTACAACCAAATCAAATTCCTAATTGATCTTTTAGGAATGATGGGTTAAGAGTAAAGGAAACATGTGCTCTATCTTGTTCTTAATGTCTAATTCTGTTCATGAGATCTTTCGCATAAATTCAAGCATTTTTCTATATTATATATTCATATGCGATAATAATTAGAAATTTCTTGTGCATAATCTCCATTCGTATATGCTTGATGAGTGTATTTGCTTAGGCTCTATGTGAAATATGAGTCACATCTTGTGAGAATTAGAGTCGAGGCGAATTACATCTACAGCATTTGACGATTGTGTCTTTGTAGCTAAAGCGTTGTGAGTATGGGTTTTTCATCAACTAGTGATGCATTCAAATAAGGGACGTAATTTTAGTTTTATTTAGTGGCTTTAGCATGCATTTGTCTTTGTTGGCATCTTGAGTTGCATTTTGATCTAATTGGTTTTTGTAGAGATATGTTTGTGGGTATCATAGCTAATAAACCCTCAAGAGACAAAACTCCTCCTACTAGGGACAGAGCGGTTTAAAAGCTTGTAACATACACTTGATGTTATCGTGTTCCCTACGAAAGTGGCTTAGCTTAGGTTTTGTTAGGTTTTAATTTTTACTTTTTGTTTTTATTTTGCTTGAGGACTAGCAAAATCTAGGTTTGAGGGTATTTGATGGGTATATTTTATATCATATTTATAACCCCCAATTTGGATTTGTTAGCTATTTGATTTATTTATTTTGGTTTAATTAGAGTTATTTTTGTGTATTAGGTGAAATAGCATGGAACTTGGAAAGTAATCAATAAGATGTGGCCTTAACTATTTCAATTGTGTGAATACTTGAAGACTAAAAGCCCAAGATCCAAGCCCAAATCAAAAGTCCAAGAAATGTCCAAATCAAGCCATTAGTGGATCACGGGTTGACAAAAAGTCAAAGGCCCAAGTCAAAGAATGAAAAAAATAAAAGAGAGATAAAAGAAAATAAAAGGCTTTCCTATTTGACTTGGAAGTGACCAATCTAGGAGCCTGGACGGGGTCTGGATGAGAGGAGGTGTTGGTGATTTTTGGTCGAATGGTTGATGAAAGTTGGAAATCGAAAAAGATAAGGATTTTTCCCTTTTAATGAAAGCCCCAATTTTTTTATTAAAAAATAAATAAAAAATTAGCCTAGTTGGTCAATGACAACTAGGGCAACTTTGACCAACTAGTCGACCTAACTCGCCGACTAGGCAATTTTACTCCTAGCCACGGCGATTTCTCTGAAATCACCACAGCCAACGGCCGGCCACCTAGTGACCAAGCGGCACCTAATAGGCCGACTTCGGTGACTTTTACAACATTGTTATCAACAAGCTAGGATGGAGAATAAAAAATAATAATGGGAGATAATCTGAGAACACATAATTAACAAACTTTTGTAATGAACATAGAATCACACATGAATGAATTCTTTCTGTTAACCGCCAAAAACGACTTAAGAAATCAAAGGAGTACTTTCCTCGGTGCACCGAAGGAGAACCAAAACCAGAACCAGAACCAGGGCGAAAATCCCTTAATCCATCGAGAAATATCATGGTCCTAAGGTGACTGGATCTTCCCCTCCTCCACCTTTGAGAACCCTAAAGAATTCGCAGTCCCCAATACAACCGGGACTAGATCCGGGACCACGGAAGCTGGAACGAGAGCAACCTCGCTTTAACCACTGCCCTATTTCTAGAGGACCATCAAGACTCACCAACACCGCTAAGAGGAGCCACTTGGGTGTGGTACCCAGTACCCAATTCGATCAACGTAAGGGCCATCCGGGTCCCTCAGCCTTCCTTCCACGATGAAGTTGCCCTAAGCCCGCCAGAATAGTCTAGAACCACCACTGCAATAGGTGAACCTGTGAAGGGCTTATGCAAGCCCTTCTAGGGCAACCAACTCAAATAGGGAAGAAGCCCAGCAGAAGTCAGGGGGTAGGTGGGCATTAAATTCGCCCGGTTGACAATCAAAGGGAAAAAGGGAAGATTAAGGGCTCCGATCGATCCCAACCAACCAGCTTCAACGGCCCAATTACAATCCAGCTCATCCCTACAAAGGGTCAACTCTAATCATCACCAAAGAGGGAACTTGAGTTCCAACAAGCAGGGAGGTTTCAAAAAGCGCCTAGGCAGAAAGAGGAAATCACGGGAGGAAGCGCCTGACAACGGTAGCGTGACAAGCGCTACCATTGTCCCCCAGCAGCCTCAGTAGTTGAAAGCGACTTGTCAGTCCAACTCAAACGCTCCCAGCCAACCAGAACCAGGGAAAACACCACATAACCGCCTACGAAGCACCTACACGGACACTAGGGCATAGGTGGCACCTATATCCATCCTCATTTCCCCAATGTGCAGCTCTACCTAGGCCCCTCCGACTGCGGAGCATTGCTCCGTCCAATCTAAGTGTTGTCCAGAGAATGACGACCAATTTTTTGGATAACACTTTCTTTACCGCCAAAACCCCTCAACAAATGGAATTTGTGAGAGAAAGAGCCAAACTTAGCAAGAAATGACAATGATATGTGATCTACAAAAAACTTTTTGCGACTGAAGCCGTTATATGTGATCTACAAAATTATCCCAAGACTTGGAACAAAACATGCTCCTTACGAGATTTTTAAAGGAAGAAAACCAAATTTGAACTATCTTATAAGTTTTAAGAGAAAATGCTACATACCTAGATATAGGAGATCAATACTTGTTAAAATTAATAATAATCAAAATCGAAAGTCATACTTGGAATACAAGTAAGACACTGTATAAGTACATATATAGCTAGAAGAAAATTTAAAGGATGCACCAACAACTTGCTATAAGCAGCACCAAGATGCTCCAGATCTTCAGTCAACAAAATAATTCCTTAAAATTAAACATGATTACCGATAAAACGACAAGTACTGAACCTTTGAAGTTTAAAACCAATATTAGCCATCAAATCTGCTTTCCTCATTAAACTTTTCAGCACAACAAATAAACACTTGTACACATGTACTTGTCAAATTATAGTGCTAAATAAAGGAAAAGGGTAGACTTAACATTGTTTTTACGTTATGCATGTCTAGGTTGGTTCTCAAATGATACCTCCGTAACATCTTTTAACTTTTATAGTATTTAATTGAGGTGGAAACATCAATCAGTTTCATATATTTCCTGTTTCTGAGACAATCCGTTCAATCTCTTCTAAAAGACGCTCTTTTTCATCCATTAATTCCTCGTTCTGCTTCTGCAGCTCTTCTATCTGCTTAGTCTGTTCAGAATCCTTCCTGAAAAGTTGTAAGCCAACACTCAGTTAAAAATCAAAGCCAGATGTGAACTAATAGAGTGGAAATTTGAGACTAACATATAATAATGTCGCAGTTATAAAACATAAGTTGAATGTGTAGCAAAGGAAGCCAAAAACGTCTACAATTTATGAGCTGACTATCAGAGCTTAGATGTTATTGTTGAGTCCTTACCTAACAGTTTATACTTTGATTTGGTAAAATATAAACCACACTATTGCATACAATAAGGATGAGATTAATTGATTGGGATCCCACATTGGCTAAATATGGGATGAGAGTTGGGGGCACCCTCCTCTTGCAAACCAGGTTTTGAGGTTGAGTTTTACCCGATAATTGTTAGTAATCGCTTGACCCAAAAGCTTGACCCCGTAAGAAAGAGCCCACCAATAATATTTAAGCACTCTAACACAACCTCTCATCCCACATGGCTTGAGCCAAAACACATTCAAACCCAAAACAAATTCAGAAACAAACACAAATTCAATCGTGTGAGAAGACTCGAACCTAGTATTTAAGCACTCTAATAATAATAATAACAAATAATTGATCAACTTTTTCAGATTCACCAGCAATCAATTGACAACCAGTATAGATGAAAGATACCATCCAGCTCAAATGACTTTTAGTCTGTATTATATAAATTTGAAATACAAGTAACCAAGTGTTGAATTTTGTCGTCACCTGTTCATGAAAGACAAGTTAAGTTTGAGTGATCGAACTTCCTTTTCAAGGTTTTCACACCGCTTCAAGACTGATTGCATATCAGATGGAATTGCTGGTGTTAAATTTCTTTCTTTAGCCTCTGCCATCCTACACCACCAAACTATTACATAAGTTAAGAGTTTCCAGCAATAATTACCACGTAGCTAGACACATTTCATATTTTCATGTCGCTTAAACAAATTAAAAAAAGTAGACCATTGGTACTTGATCATAGTTCCATAACATAAGAAAATTAATAATAGCATAGGAAATTCTTTGCATGTCCAACTTAGAAGAAAAGGGTGATGATAATTAAGAGATGAGACTAATAGTTTCATACACTTGAAAATGTCAGACACAATGTTGTTTATAGTCAAATGCACTACAAATCAACATAAGGCTATTGGACTTGGTGTTTGCTCTGATTGGCCAACAAGTCAGCTATAAAATCCTTATAGACAAGTATGCAAGGAAAAATGAAGTCTCATATTCGCTATTAAAATCAAGATCTCGATCCTACTACTAAACCTAAGTACCTAACACACACAGACATGAGAACCTATGTGGATGTAAAATAGCATGAAATAATGGATTTGCAAAGAAAAATACATTTGACTTTCATGTATTAGTTGATGTCTTACCCTCAAGCTTAAGCTTCTGGGTTTTGGTGATTACTTAGCATGTCATACTCTAATCATTAAAAATTCTATAGAGGCAAGATCGAGGCTTCACATATATCAAGAAAAAAGAACTATTAAGATTTTTTATATTTTTTGGGAGTAATGTGAAATGGGCTACTGATAATGATCAATCAATTCCTAAATTTACATAACTAAAAATGAAAATTTAGAAGATTAATACTAGAGTGTAGAAAAATAGAGCATAATGCAAAGGAAGAGATCTGCTCCCCCCAAGTTATCATACGGTTTACATACTTTCTTGACCGCTCCACCCTACGCTTTTTTGTGGGGTCACCCTTGTCCACTGCATAACTTTAAGTTGGTTAGTAAAATAGCTTAAGTCACTAGTTATTATGCTAATGCTTTCATAAAAGAGAAATTTTATATTAAGTACTTAAACTAGAAAGGCATACCAAATAATAATAGTAAATTGCCCAAGGGTGCATATATGGTCTACAAATATCAAATTAATTTTCATTCGATTTTGGAATACAATTATATGTTTTTTTTAATAAAATTGGAATGATCTAGAGGGAAAAAGCATCACACAAAATAATATGCTGAAAAAAACCCAGGCACTATCCATATAAAAAATAAAATAAATGGTGAACAAGATGGAAAAATGTTAAGCAATTATATGTTGTATGTCTAACATTGTTGATAAAACAATTTCCTAAAGCATACTAGAATGCATCTGTTACATTATTTGGTCTTGGAAAGGAAAGATGTACTGAATCAAAACAAGGCATCTATTAGAACAAACAATATGTGTAGACAATACAAAATAAAAAAAGTCATTTTAATTTATTCTCACAACATTCAGTTTAAACTTAACTACTTTTAACGAAAAAATTATTTTTAGATTTTCAACAAATATTACTTTCATTTGACTATTTCATTATTATTACTATTGCAGAATACAGACCCCTTCCAATGTATTTAGCATTTTGAAATGTATGAAATGAGCATTCAATTGAAAATTTTACCAATTTCTTTACAGAATCAGGGATTCAGGGGTTCAATTGTGACAATGATAAAATAGACCTCTAGCCAATACATTGTTCATTTAAAAATGCTAGGTCTAGATATGCTGATATGGCATTATATTTCCATCATTCGCTTTTGTTTCTGTCATGCTTATTCGTGCAGGATCATCGTTGAATAAACCGGTTAACGTATTCATATATTTGGCTTAAGTGAAGAAATAGATTGTTTCTTAATTCTATATCATACATCATACGCAAAATGAGTTTTGGAAATGAGTGAAGCCTGGAATAGGAAGCAAAAGTTAACAATAGTGAAGTCTTAAGTCCTAACCACAACTCATTACCTGAACCAGCTGATGTCACAGATCCATATCGGCTCAGTCCTCCTCTCTATCAAACAACAAAGAAAACCGGAAATCGGTTAAATATTCCAAGTTTCAGACCTTAGGCTTGGAATAAAAGAACTGAACTTACAATTGGGAATTGGAGAATACCTTTCTGTCGTCTTTCAAATTGTCAATTATGCGTTCTTTAAAATCTGCAGCCAAAAAGGAATTTACTGCATTAGATCACTATCCACTCTTAGATTGATTCATGTATTTCTAAAGTAAAATCAACATTACGTAAACCAAATCAAACTGATTTAAACTTTAGGGGAGTTCCAAATGTGCCTGATTATTAATGCTTAATGTCCAAAATTGTGAAAACACTTTAAAAATGTATAAACTACACCTGCTTAGAGACTCATTGCAGCATGCATGCTTTGTGACCTTAATTTAGACCGTAAAGAAACTTCTTTTGTAAATTAAAAAAAGGAACAAAGTATCAGAGAGTTTTCAAATCCTTCTCAATTTTCTTATATGTCTGAACATGAAAGTAAATTATATATGCTTTGAGCCCATAAGATTTAGGTTACATGGTTAAAGGTGGCGGAATTGGATTGGTCTCAAGTTCAAATATTTTCCCAGTGGAAATAATTTTAGGTCGGTTGTGTAGAGGAAATGATAAGTCCTATTGTTGAGAACTTTCGTACTTAAAATTAAGTTTTCATAATGCAGTGAGGAAATTCATAGTTTTCAGTATATATATTCTTATCAAAAGAATAATGACTCACGATGGTCATGATGCATATGATAAGAATGAATGTGCATAAGTCAAAGTATGCATTTTCATCATCATGTAAACCATGCACCTTGGGCCCTTGAACTATTTTCTGAACTCCTACAGTTTCCAACTTGTCTCCTCGAGCTCTCACAAATGCTTAGAGTCTGGCTTGAGTTGCTGGGGCCATCACATGCATCAAAACCAGATGAGAGTACTGGTGCAGCAGCAGAAGATTCACTTTGGGAAGGTTCCTGAGAAATAGTGCTTAACTGAATTGCGTTATTAGGGTTTGCAAAACCTTCTATGTCAAAATCTAGAGATCCTTGAATCATTTGTAGGACCCCAGGAACCTTAATTTGGTCGGCTGATAAATTTTGGAAAGTTCCTGGCATTTCATGAATATGATTTCCATGCCCTTGACTGGAACCAGTATTAACTATAACTTCTTGGGTTTGATAGAGCCCATTGGAACATTCTTCAACAGCTTCCTTCTCAATCTGGTTACTAATTTTCTTACGTTCCAATGTACCCTTTAGCATGCTGACAACAGAAGATACTTTATCTACATTACCTGTTTGTGAAGTGTTAAACGTAGATGAGGATGAATGGGATGGGGACATGAATGTTCCCATTTGGTTCGGAACCTCAGACATACGAAGGTCTCTGGAACTATTTGGTTTTGCAAATTCTTCCTTCAATTTGTTGTGCATGGCTTCCACACCTATTGGTGTTTGAGTACTTTGCATTGCAGCATACCTCCTTCTGCAAAAAATGTATACATATTGAATCAGAACATTGTGAGAAAATAAATTATAAATGAGAATCAAAGAATCAAAATCCAACTCTAGATTATCTAATTGTAAGAACTTAGATGCTTATATTTATGGGTGGGTGGGCATAAAATTTGGAATGACCTGACCCAAACTCAATCAAAATTGCATGTTCAGCTAAATTTTCACCACCTAGTTGATTCAGTTTGGTTTCCTAAAATATGGAACTAAACTTTTTTGGTTTGGTTTCGGATTCCATCTTTCAACCCGAAATATAAAATGACAAAAAAAAAACACTACTTTCTTCTCTTACTAAGTTCTCTCTCAGATCTCAGCCGCACTGTGTCTTTCTCTACTCTCTCAGATTGCTGACCCATCTAGCAAGATGACAAATAATTCCTTAATAATTTACTTCACTTTTTTGAGATATTATGTATGTTTCTACCTGAATATGTTCTAGCTATAGCAGAAAAATATAAGTATCATGGATATGGTTCTATAAAAGTATGTAGGTTAGCAGTGATACCGCAATTCAGAAGATCGACTTCTTGTCATCGGTTGAGAACTATGAAACCAGGCCTGCATATAAATTGAGATGTTATCAAGATCATCAAGCTTTCTCACTATTTTTTTTCCTAGAACTAACTAGGAACAAACCTTTGCCAAGTATAAATTACTAGCCTGTAGTCCTCTCTCGACAGCATTCCTGATGAAAATAGAGATAAAATTTTATATATGTCAAACCAATTACCCTATCAACAAATAAAATTGTTAAAATTATGATTAAAAGGAGAGCCAAGAAATAATAAAAAATGGATGTAGCTTCTGAATTCTAAGATTATGTAGCATCATATGGAATTTAGAATAATGTGAGCACAAACATGAAATGGCCACCTGAATGATTGTTGATTGAGGTCGGCTGAGATTTCTTCAGCCATGGGATTGCTCTGTAAAAATAAGGTATCATTGCTTTTTCTCTTCTGAAGCATGCCCCCATGTTGGTGATTAGATAAATTTGTTAGTTCTGTGGATACCCTGAAATTTTATAGAGTAATCAAGTGTTGCAACTATGTCACAGAATATTCTGGAACATGCATATGATCAAGTCATAAAGAATAATAAAAATGATGATTTTTTCCAGTAAATTGGGCATGCGTTATATCTGTTATTGGAAGATTTGTCTTCAAATATTACAGCTATATTTCAAGTAGTTTGATATTAGAAGCTTCTAATGCAATTGATGTGTCTAAGATGTAATCATTATGTTAAAAATCTGCAATGCAAGAATGTAAGGGATACCAAATCTCAAAGATCATGAGAAAATGGGGTAACACCATCAAATAAAAAGTAAGAAAAAAGAAAATACTCTGTAATACCCTTGATGGAAAAAAAGGCCCAAAATATTTTGTTTTAGGAAAATCATTGATTTGGATGAGTTGGCCCAAAAATTAGTCCATCTCTTTCTAAATAAATTAAGAAAAAATAAAATAATGGAATGCAAAATAGGTTGAATGAACCTCATTCATTCCTCCAGGTGACATGAAAGACAGAGTCAATGGGGCTGACTGCTGAGGTATAAAGAAAACAAAAACAAAAACTGAAAAAAAGAACTGAGATGGGTGCAGACTAAAAAGTAACAAAGGAAGAATTCGACCCATCCTCCAATGACTTAACCAAAGAACAATCTAAAATCAGACAATGGCCAACCTCACGTCCCATCCCGTACTTTGAGAATTGGAGTCTCAATTACAGCAGTAAAATTGAACAACAGAAAAGTTTGTACCTAAACATAGGGAAACTTTGTTTAAAGTCAATAGTCAAAGGCTGTTAACTGAACTACATTCTGATGCGAACATATCTGAAATTTTTAGAGCCTAATACAAATTCGAAAAAACATATCTCCTAGTGATCATCACATTAGATAAAAGCAAAACTACAATTACAATTTAGAAATTACAATATTATTAAGATGTTCACCTTTCAATACTCATTTTTATGGTGTAGGGGCTAGATAAATATGAAAGTAACAGTTAATAGCTCTAATTAGCAGTGGCTATTGCACTTATCAAATAGTCAGAATGCTAGAAATTTAAATCAATGCTCTCAAAATGGTGTTATCCTAATCATGCGTACAATGTGCAAAATAATGACTCAATACCCAAATAATCAATCATATATCAGTTCATTATCACGTAATCAGAAAAGCACTCACCAAAAAGTCTATAGAAAAGGTTTTTAAGACTATAAAAATGATGATATAAACAATACATTAAAAAGCAGTAGTCTATTAGTGGGTCCTCTATGCAAACTGACCTGCGTGATGCTTGTCGAGTACGATGCGCTATGCTTGATGAATTGTGACCATGATTCTACAAATAGAAACCGTCAATGAAAGATGAACGATTAGTCACAAAAGTAGGAAGCCGTATCCTAGAACAACAACAAACTTTGAATAAAATCACGAATTTCTTATTTAAAGTTAACGTGAGTTTTATATAACTAATCTCTATCAACCAGATCCCTCTTTGTTGGACGAATGAACATTTCCAACAGTCATTATTTGTTCAAGCTCTTATTGGATACATAACAAAATAGATTTCATTTTGGAGCTTCACTTCATAAGAAGCATACCAAGGACCACATCTTAGTTTCTCCCTTCCATTAAAATTAAGCAATCAGAATCAGATGTATGGTTACAAAATGACACAATTTACCAATCCACTATTCTCAATGTAAGCCCAAAACTAACAATCAAAATGCACATGCATGCAATTCTTAAGGCTTGACAATATACTTGGAAATATACTATATATTTCAGTCAAGCAAAAAGAAAACACATTTTAGATATATAACTATTAATTCTCGAATGCATTGACAATCTCACTGGTTGCTTCTCTCTACCATCCATAATCAAGATGCCGTTTTATGTTCATTCACTATCAAAGAATCTAATTTTGGAAACAAGACCAATATGTCTAGCGAGCACGCACACACACATGCATATATAAATCAATATGGATAATCAGGGACGCACGCACGCACACACGCACACGCACACACGCGTGCGTGCGCACACTCACACACACTATATATATATATAAATCAATATAGATAATTCAGGGCATCAGACTTATACAATCCTTTAACAGCCTGAAGCAGATGACAAGTAAAACTGACCAATTTCTTTTGAAATTTCTAGACTCAAATTTGAACCATAATTCAAGAAATAAACTCAATTGGAATTATACAACAGCTTGCCTCTCCAGTCGTGAGCCAGCTTTTGAAGAGTTCCTCACTATCTGTACGGATACTCTGGGAAAGATTCTTAAACCCCAACATTTCCATAGTTGGTGCTGGCATTCCAATTGAGCTCTCCATCAGGGTCTTCAGAAACAACTCCTCACTTGTGTTCCTGTACAAGTCTGAAAACCCTCTACCCTCTGCATCCATTAAACCCTTTTCACTCTCACTCCTTTGCACGGCCTGTGAACTATAAAAGCTAAAATTCTGCTCACTACTCCCAGGCTTCACTAAAGAATCATCTATTAATCTTCCGCTATTACCATCATTGAACATGTTACCTTCTTCTTAAAACAAAGAAAACAACACCATCTATGGAAACAGAACTAATGCTTATGCAGCGCCAACAAATAATTGAACCTCATCAAACTAAACAAGCTTGAAAAGCTTGTGTTTGCTTGACTTGAATCTTTGTAACCAAGTCACTCATATTGCAATCTTAAATCTCTACAGCCTACCAATTTTGTCGACAGAAACATTCAACGGAGAAAATAATAAGAACCCACACACTTATAGTTCACAAGAACAGCTTCTTGCTAGTTGCTACTTGCTACACAACAATTTGCGGCAAAAGGTCAACGAAGGACAAATGGAAAAAGGTCCTTACTTTCATTCAGTTGACCAAATATAGAAGTGCTAAATACTAAGATTATAAGGTAAAGGATACACGTATATTCATAATTTTCTAATTGAAACAACATCACAAGCATTTGGTGGGCATCGTTTTGGAATCGATGAATTACGCAATTTCTTTGGATTCCATAAACTATATATTTGTCTTCTTCTTTGAAGGTATAAATGTAAATTGAGAATGGCGGGCCTGTTTAAGATTAACAGTTAAAAAGTGATATGTTTGTGAAAGAAGTGGAGATTTTACCTGAAGAAAAGGACATTGACAATGAGCAACTACAACTAGGCAAGCCTTGGAATTTTCCTCATATTAAAAATGGTTGCCGTTGAGAAGGCCCTTTTCATAACGTCATCGTCTGCGACTTTGATTATGGATCTTTTCAATCTCTATTGAATTATTGATGTTATAGATCAATAATTGATTAATTTCTTCTCTAAGTACAAATTAACGGCCAGACGAGGTTGGCTTAGCAGTAAAACCCCTCACCTCACACATACACCACGATGGTATGGACTCCGAATTTATGTAAACATAATATTTCAATAAAATATAAAAAGTGCAAATTTATATTTTTGAAATTTTGGGAGTGGCGACTCCAACAACAATATCAGATTATCAGATAGTGATTCATTAAGAAGTATTCAATTAGGATTGTTGATGACATTTAAAGACATTTTTTAAGTGATAGATTTTTATGAATTTTTATAGACTTTTATAAATCTACATGGACTTTCATTGATTTGTTTAGACATTTATTTTACACTTTTATGAATTTGTTATTTTAGATTTCTATTACAGTATATAGCTTAATCAGTAAAATCGAAGAGAAGCTCCATTTTCAAAAAAAAAAAAAAAGCTCAATTTTCAACAAGATCTCAACTTTCATGATAAACCCAAAAAAAAATAACATATTAATACATATAACTTCACGTATGAATAAACGTTGCACACCAAAAAAAAAATATTAATAATAATTTTCATTCAATTACTAAAACCAATCACAAATGAAAGAAAGTGACATAGTTTATAACAATTTTTAGAGCAAAATTAAAAGGAAAATACTCAACATTTATAACTTTTCACTGATTCTCATTGCTATTCAACTAATCATATAAACAAACGATAATCAACTAATCGAATAACCGAGTAAAGTTATAAATAAAATATTGAAAAAAAGCATAACCCTAACCCAGACCTTGTCACAACTGACCACCCTTTGGTCCACAATTTTTAATTTATTTTCTACAGCTCTAAATCTTACAAAATTTGACATGGATAATCTAGACATATAGGACATGCTAATAAAATTATCAATTTAATCCATGATCATTTGTATATGAAAGCATTCATTCTTTTCTTTTTTCTAGAATCTGTCCAACAGAAATCAATAATGACCTTTGTCCACTCCAAAATTTATACCAATTTTTATATTCATTTATAAATCACAAAATTTTGCAGAATAACAGTAGACATAACATTCTATCTACATATAATTTTTCATAATTTTGTAGATAGAAGAACCCACCCAAATAAATTTATGAATTCTAAACATTTGTCAAAATAGAGGGGTTCCAGCAGACCTTTGTATATTTCGAAAGAACATAAAAACTAAAATCATGGTCTCTAATTTCATCAATTGAATAGACTATATATAAATCATCATCATGGTCTCTACTTTCATCAAGTTAATCATATCAAGAATCATAACCTAGCATATTCTAAAAGTTCAATCATGAAAGAGATAAACAAAGGAAAATAGAAACAACAAACACTAACAACAAGAAAGACTCAAAATCCTTGGGAAGAAGGTTGGACTTGCTATAACTTTTGATATTTATACTTCTCACATCATGTCTACAAAATCCATGACCTAAGAAAATCATTTAAAATCTAGTCTCAATTAAATACACCTTGATTTTTACAGACATTTTTAATATCCTAGTTCAATACACCGGGATTTGAAGGACTCTTTAAAAGTCCATAGAAATCTGAATTAAATACCATTAGATTAATATAGACTATTTTAAAGTCTTTAAATGTCCGAATTGAATACACCCAGATTTATATAGTCATTGAATGTTCTCGAGATTCCTAATTCAATAAATTACCACAAAATATCTTGCTACGTCCATTTTACTTCCTACCATATATTAAAAAGTTAAAATCATTATTTTTACTCATTACACCCTTTAAAATACAAATTAAAACTCTCCTTTAAATAATATTGGTAAATTTAAATATTTCTTTTTTTTTCTCATTGCACCTATTTATCTCATTACACCCATTTTTCTAACTAAGAGAAACAAAGTAGCTACTTAAAAAATAAAAAATAAAAAATAAAAAATAACTGAGGAGAAACCATTAATTCCGTATAATAGAATCTGTGACATATATCAACTGCTTTAAAAATAAAAAATAAAAAATTCTCAAACAATCAAACTTCTTGATTGTTAATACCCAATGCACGCCGGGGAAGTGTTATCCCGCCACGCCATCGCTAATGTAGGGCGAGTGCCGTGCCCGCACACTCTATGCTTATCTCCTGGCGATGAAGCTCGTACCTCCGTGTTTCAGGAGATTCCAGGAGCATGTGTTAATCATATAGTAGTTTGCTCTTTTTTTCAATTAAGCAGTTGATACATTTGGTGTATCTCTCAGGCGGTGTGCTTCGCACTGAGCCACTGCTCTTCGGGGCGCTCAGGTGGACAAGTCCTGAACTCGGCTTCGAGAAACAACTTTGGTTGAATCGATGCTAACTCTCCTACTTACTACTTAAAGCGACCCTCCTTTTCGAAGATTAGAGCGGAAGAACTTCGTAATGACGGAGAAGGGTTTCGCCGAGGCAAGTGTTCTGTTCTTCCTCGTGTTTTTAGTAATCGATCCAATGAGCACTTGCTTATTATATTTATATAACGACAAATCTTTTGTATTTTTTGTTTACCCGACTCATAAATGAATCCCCTTCTTTTGAATTACTTGTTATTGTTTTTCACATTTTCGTAACGACGCTGGAATTGAAGTTTGCTAAAATTAAAAGTATTCATGAAACACGCCAGTAACTTTTTTTTTTTTTTTTAAACAGCACAGGCAATCTTATACATAGCTCATAGCTGATAGCTCCTTTTGTTTTTTCTTTATTAAAAAAAAAAAAACAAAAAACAAAAAACTATTTTTATTCAACCATAAAACAATGATAAAAATTAAAATAAACATACATATACGTATTCAGAATCTATCAAATCAATTATTTGTTTATCTATTCATTGATTATATGTGAAAATTATATTTTCTTATTGATGTTGGTTTTGATTTGTATCTATTATTAGGGTTTATAATAAATTGAGTATTCAACTTATGGGTGTAGGGATTAATTTAAATTTCCAATTATGCAGCCATGTATTTTAAGTACTTAAATACAAGGGTATTTTAGAAATAAAAAAGTTTCATTAAAACATGTGTCTAATAATATATTTTTTGGGTAGTAATATAGCCACCCTTAAATTAATTTATCCCTTCAAAAAATATTTAAATTAATTTAATTTTAAGACATCAATAATATTAATTTTTATTTTTATTACTATCATATTTTAATTAACATCGTTTTTAAGGGTGCTATTGCTTCCCATAAAATTAATTAATACATCCATTTTTATAAGTACACTCATGACTAAAATTTAAAAATAAATCATTACTATAAGCATTCATCATAATGCCAATAGTACCCTTAATGAAATGAATATATTTATTTTAATACATTTTATTTATAAACCCTCTAAAATTAATAAAACACCTGATTTATAAAAAATAAAAAAATATTTATTATTTTAGGAATCAAATCATCTTCTAACGATGGTCTAATTTACTGTTGAAAATGTCTCAAATGTATGAGACTTATGAAAGAAAAGATGTAGAACTAGATTGTATATTTGTCAAAAAAAAAAAAAAAAAAAAAAAAAAAAAAAAAAAAAAAAGAAAAAAAAACTTGATACCTACATCTATCATAAGTTAGAGTTTATCATAAAAATTAGGGTTTATCATAAGGTTTTTTTTTTTTTAATAAAGAGAAATAGTTGAAGATATATATGGAATTAATGAGTGTATGTAGTATTTGATTTATTTTTAATTAAAGTAGTGTGTCATTATTGGTAAATTTCTATTGAGTTATTTTTGTAATTAATTTTTTTAATAAAACATGAGTGTACTAATTAGTTTTATGGGTGGTAATATTAACTTTTTTTAATTCATATCTCAACTTTTATTTTGAGAATTTAATATTATTTAATTACCATCTCTCACAAGTTTTTTTTTAAAAAAAAAATAAAAAAAATAAAAAAAAACCATCTCTTAAAAGTTAAAACAATAATAATATTAATTGTTATCATATCTTAATTAAATTAACCTCATTAAAATTAATTTTAATGCATAACCTAACTTGTATGATAATTTTAATTTGACAAATTAATTTAAAAGACTAATGGCAAATAAGATAAGTAATTATTAATAGTATAACCTTTATAAATTAATACTGATAAATTAATAATCACTTTAATATTATAAATTGTGTCGGTCTCGACTTAGGCCAATGAGATAAATTAATAATTTCGATTAAATTATAAGATAATATATTTCAAAAAAAAAAAAAAAAAAAACATCCTTATAAAAATATACGGTTTCATTCATTTCATAAATTAATAATTTGCTAAAAAGTACGATTTTTTTTTTTTTTTTGAAGTATTACAAGTTACAACTATTACAATAGAAATCTCAGGACCTGTCACAATCAGACAATACATGTGCGGTTCAAATAACTACTCCCACAAACCAAGAGAAAACTCTCAACACATACTTGTAAAATGTGTATGATTGTGCTCGAATCCCTCACCACCGCTGTAGAAGGGAGGTGCAAAGTACGAATACTATTGACTATGATGTTTTCTCACAAAAAGTAATAGCACTTTTTAATGAGCTTTTTGTGAGACTAGCATAGAGTAAATAATTTAAGTTTGAATAGCACCAAAGTATAGTAATAGACAAAAATACCATTGACTTCACTTTTCCTTTTTCTTTCTCTTTCTCTTTCTCTCAAGAAAAACATTTTTTTCCTTCACTTTTTTTTTCAAGAAAATGAGGAATCTCTAAAAATAAAAGTTGTAAAGAAATTATGATTTTATCTCTTTTGTAATGTTTGAGACAAAGAAGATGAATCAACGAGAAGAGGAAACAAAAAATAAAAATTGTGAAAGAACATAAATAAGAAGAAAAAACAAAGAAAATAGATTTGGAAAAATTTCAAGAAAATAAGTCCCATATTCTAGGAAATAAGTCTCCACCAGAGGAAATTAGTCTTGGATTCATGGAATTAAGTCTCGATCAAATACTTAAAAAGAGCACGTGACTTATTTTTCTATGGGGTATTTTCGTTAGAAACACATTTTTAGTGCTATTAAAACTTAAATCGTTAACTAGGTGCTAGTTCCGCAAAATCATCATTCAAAAGTGCTAAAAAAATTTAAGAACCCTTCTTGTAATATGAATATATTGCTATTTGTTTTTTCTTAAAATTCAAATCTAGTTAGATCTCATCTCTAACTTTTTGCAATGTACTTATAATTACCTCTTGGGTTGACCTTATTATACTAAATTACCTCTTGGGTTGACTTTTCTTACTAAAGCAAGAAAGTATTTAGTGCCATTGATGCTTTTCTTGACGTGCGATAAAAGTTAAATATTTCAATAAAGTAATAAAATGTTAATTTATCAATAGATTAATATCTCATTTGATTAATAGATTTCACACGGTCCCAACATTATTAATTTATAAAGGTTACAGTTTATCAGTGTATGCATCAATTTGTCAACTAACAAATCCAACTGAGATATAACGTATATACACATATATACAGTTTGATATATATATGCACAATCTATAAAACACGGGTGTATAAACTGTATGGTGTACCGGAATATTATTGCATGTAATGTATGTGAATAGCATGTGTTCACATGTATATAATGTTACATGCATGTGATCACGATAAAACAGGACTTAAATTTTAATGTGGTTGTATGTGAGGTTTTTTGATCAAAAATGAATTGACGTGATTAGGTTAAAAAAGTCATGATCACATTTAAATTTTTAAAGGTGTATGGTATATATACCAGTGTTTATATATATATATATATATATTAATCTTGAATGGAATTTACCATTGCATAGAATTTTATTTTGTTGGTTTTTTTTTTTTTCCGTAATTCATTGAAAATAAGTATAATTTTTTTTTTTCTATCTCATATATATAGAAAAAAAAGCATTAAGTACTAGCAAATTCTATCTTGTAACTTGTAAGTACTAGCTACTTCATAAATAATCTTCTAAATACTAGTTAGTTGAGCTTGTAAGCCTTCGCAACTGTACAAAGTGTTTGAGGTTTCAATCCTACATTCCTACTCACATAGTCATACTATATTCAATAATTCAAATCATGCTTACATTAATTGAAGAAGTGCTTTATTTCTAGGATTGCTTTATTTATAGGGACAAATCTATTTTTAACCGAATATAGTTTACAAATTAAATCAGATATAACTACCAATTTTAAAAAGATCGTTTTTGACCGCTTTAGAACCAATAAAAACTCTTTTTTACATTTGAGATTATAGCTTATCATGTACTTTGAGGGGATACAATTCGAACCCACGACCTTATTGTATAGTGAGGTGTGAGGAGTAAATTACTCGATTAACTTCATCTTGGCACTAATAAAGATAATTAAGTATTAACTAAAATGCTAATTTAATTGAATTAAAGATTAAAAGTCTTTTATTGGACTTGCAAGTGTCAATGTTATTATTTGTTTTATTTTGAAATATTACAATAATTCAAGATTTGGGAAGAGGAACGGACTTAAAGTCACAACCCCATGGTGTAGATGTGAGCCGGAAACCACTGGGCCAACCTCATCTTGTCGCAAGTGTCAATATTATGTACATATATGTTTTGTCTCGTGAAATATTACACGAACTCCATTAAGTAAAAGTGAAAATCGACAAAAATGACCAAATATATTATAAAAAAATTTAATTTTAACCACATATGAAGTTTTAATTATTAATAACCATATTTCAGTCTATAATTAAGAAGCCCCCCACCAACATCTTTTTTTTTTTTTTTTTTAATTTTGCAAAAGACGTTACATCTTGGAGAAAAGGATGACATAATGGATAAAAATTAAAATAATAATAATAATAATAATAATAATAATAATAATAAAACGTGACATCTAAACCTTTTGGAGTCAGATAATTATTGAAACAACCCTCCAAAACTTGTTTTTAACCCTTTTATATAGGAAAATTACCGAGGGATATGTTTGGGTAAAACATCAAGTTTTTCGTTTATTTTTTCTTTCTGAAAAGTGAACAGCTTTGCGGGGAAGCGCATGCCCCGACAGCATTGTTGCCGACAAGGTGCTCAAATGACTTCACCTGGACACGCGTTGCCCACAGCACACCCAAGCAACATTGTTGTGCAACGTCGCTTGGGCTTAGGCGGCATCATTTTCAGGCAGAACTACCGCACCAGAATAGGTAGGAGGAGAAGGATGGCCGAAGCTGGGAGAAGCCACAACTTTTCATTCAAAACAACTATTTTACTCATTTTAAAAAGCAATATCAAACACATTTACATCATTTTTCGTTTTTGAGAATACTTTTAACAAACACGTTACTGTTTAATCGTTTTTAAAACATGATTTTCATTTTTTTAAATCGTTTTCAAAAACACTATTTTAAAAACGATACAAAACACGAACTTTACAATTGTTTTTTGTTTTTGAAAAAAATAAAGTTATATAAAATGGATCCAAACATCACCTAATGTTTTGAGGGATTATTTTTTATTTTTTATTTTTTTCCCTTAGTAAAATGACATTTACTATGTTGCATCTCATAAGATGGTCATGAGTATAATTTTGTTAATTATTATAATAAATATAAATAAGAGCAAATTCGAAAAAATGGCCACCTTCCCAATATCACAATTAACCTTTTTTTTAAAAAATAAAAAAAAGATTGCATTTGTAACCAACACAATTTTCAAAAACCCCTTATATCCAAAACAGGTCTTAAGACTAAATGCCCCTAAACTGAGGCGCAATCTCTCATGTTCTCTAGAAGAAAAAAAAACATGTGATCAATTCGTAACTCACAATCTCACATGCATGTTATGTGATCCATTCGTGTCTTCTCGATCATGCATATTTCATGATCCATTCATACACTTCATGCATCTTACGTGATCCAAAATATAAGTGTGTGATCCATTTAATGAAGGGTGTTTTGGTAAGATTATGTTTTTATTAGTTATAAACTAGTCCAAAAATAACAATGTTGACGTGATCATTGGTTAGCCCCTTATAACCAATAGTAAATTACTAATTTAAATTTTTCATTCATCTCCAATTATATAATTAGTGATTTGCTTCCTGTAAATAATAATAATAATGATAATAATAATAATAAAAAGGTGATTTGTTATTACTATATAGATTATGAGATAATATAACGATTGTTGTGACGATAACAAAATTACTTACCGCTTGATCTAAGATGAATTTTGAATAACAAACCTACTCTGAATAAAATTGTTAGACATTTTTTCTTCACATCAGTGATATGGTGAGTCCCTCTTTTACTTGTATTCTAGATTGTGTTTGTAGCTGTTAATCTAAGCAAATCCTGGTAGACTCTTGGCAGATTGATGTCATATTTAAATATATATATATATATATAATCCTATGACATAATATTCTAATTAATTAAATAAAAATAAAATAATGTGATTAGAAAATAAAAGTAATAAAATAATGAGCAAGTAGATGTAATTTAACTATTTTAATTAAGGAGTTTGTTTGGACGGGTAAGCAATTGGGTAATAATTAATAAATCGCGTGATGACGCATGATAATGCCATGGCCCATGGCCGTAGACATGGAATCAATCGAATTTATTAATATTTTGAAAGCCGGCCCGGCATACTTAACACTGAAACGCTACGATTGCATAAGTAGAGTGTGGAGATGTGTCTAATTTTGGTTTATTAATTATTTAATCAATCTAATTAGAATTTAAAACCAAACTTTGTATTTATCTTTTTGAATCTATTTCTTCAACTTTGACTATATAACTATAAATACATATAGTCAAACCAACTTATTTCCAAACCAACCGCACCATGATAAAATTTAATGAATTTTAATGTGATTTTGAGTGGTTTATAGGACTAAATAACAATTGAAAACTGAAATCACTTGTTGTTGTTATTATTATTATTATTATTATTATTATAAGTATTAATTTATTTGTTTTTTTTTTTAATAAAAATGTTTAAAAACTAGTAATTAATTAATATATATGCTCTTTTGATTGTTAAATATAATATCAACATCCAATGCCGATTTCATAGCATGATTAAAAAAAATTATTATAAAAGTGGCTAAAAAATGATATTATAAACTTTTTGGGTTATTCATAAATATTCCAAATTTTTATATATATCTAAAATAATTTAATTATTTGAATTAAAATTTTTAAAATTAGATTGTCCTGATTATTAATAAATTTTGTTTTAGATATTACATTTAACTATATAAGTAAAAACAATTTATAAATTTTTACCAAAAAAAAAAAAAACAATTTATAAATAGTCCTGTAAGTTCTATACTAATGTTTTTAGACACTTTAACAATCTTTCTCCGAGAAAAAATGAAAATCATTATCTTAGGTGGCGTTTGTTTTTTGAAGACTAAATAGGTTTGAATTTAGTCTGAAATCTAAAATCCGGGTAACTTTTTTTTTCTTGATGTTGAAGTAAGTGTTAAGCTTTTTTTCTTTTTCTTTTTTTTAATCAAAAACATCTGAAAACATGTAATTAGACATTCATACCCTTGCTACATTGATTGTTATATATTATAGTGTTTAATTGTTATGTGCTTGTATCTTTTTAATCCAAAAATAATATATCACTATTTATATAAATTATGAGTTTTTAGCAAAACTGCCCTATTTTAGGGACTAATTGTAAATCTACCCTTAAACTCAAATAAATTGTAAAACTGGCCTAAAATGACCTTTTTACCCTTTTCAACAATTGATATCAATTTCATTCTATTTGCCCTAAATTCCCAATTCCTTTGGCCACACATCCTGGTCGAACCCAAATCCTCTGTCCACCCATCCCGATCGAACCCATCAAAAAATATTATCCATCATTAAAATATTTATTATTTCAAAGAACATAAATGGAAAAAAAAAAAAAAAAAAATTATCCACAACAAAAAATAATTTCGGAACCATGAGAAAAACCATCAGGTCTAGGTGAGTCGACATTGGGTCACCCTATCTCTGAGGAAAAAAAACGTCGGGTCACCCTATCCATGAGAAAAAAAGCATTGGGTTGGGGTGACCAATATCGAGTCACCTTGACCCAACGTTTTTTTTCATAGTTTTTATACCCCATTTGAATAAAATAAAATAAAATAAATAAAAACTAAGATATGTGAATACCATCATCAAAATAAAGATTCAGAGGATGGAAAAATAATTTTACAATTTAATACTTACCCATCAAATAATTCTATATAACATATTCCATTATTTTTAAAACCTAAAATATGAAAAGGAAAGGTGATGTAGAGAAAGAAAAAGGTTAGATGTGTTTTAGTTAATGGTTTGATGAGTTTGTTGGTCAATTATTAGTTGATGATTGGTAAATGTAATAAATAAGGTTAATAAATGGGGTGTAGTTATGACTGAGGGCATTTTGGAAATTTTAGGGCACTAGTTTAAACCAATTAAGAGATGAAAACCGAACCAAATTGAACTGATTTTGATCGGTTCGGTTCAATTCAGTTTTGGACCTAATGAGCCTAATGAGCCTAATGAACCCAATGGGTTAATGTGTCTTTTTAATATGTTTTCAATTGAATGGGCTGTTGAATACTACTTTTGGGTGATAATTTTCATAAATTTAGCCCAAAGGCAAAAAGCTTAAATCAAACCAAAATAACAATATTCATTTTATTATTCATTAATTTTTTATTTTATTTTTTCAGAAATTGAAGAGGTAATAATACATTCCAAAATAACAAAAATCCAAACTCTAAATCCAAAATTACATCTAAAAATAACAAATCCAAAATTTTTAAAATAGTTAAAATAAAAACATAGTTTTTTTCTAGTTTGTATCTCGAGTGAACATCAATACTTTATTTTATTTTTTATTTTTGTACCAAACTGCTGAACTAGTTAATCAAGTTAAAAAACCAATTATCCAATCCAAGTCTTAAACATCATCTAGATTGTACAACCAATTGTTTACATAATAGGTGCAACTGTGATCGGTAAATCCAAAAATACAACCAAAATTCAAAATAATAAGATTAAAAAAAAAATAGCTTACATAGTATTCAGTATATAGATGTATGTACAATGCATAAGGACACCGACTTGAAAGTATTATTCATGACCAGAATCTGAGTTTTTCTCTGGTAGGTATATAACTATGAGCATACTTATAACACACTTATCCACCTCATCACTTTTTGCCAGAAAAAGTAATGCAACTGGATCAAATAATGCTTGCATGGCAAAAAGTGATGAAATAGATAAGTGTACTATAAGTATGTTAGCAGTTATATGTCTACCAGAGAAAAACTCACTAGAATCCATAAAAATTAGGGTTTTTTTTCACTAAAACGTTAAATATGTGTTCAAATGTTCAATAAATATCTAGAAAGATATGTTCCGGACGGAGTTAAAGACTACATCACCGGAGATGAAATAGAGGCATGGCTAAGAAACTAAAGAGACTAGTGGGTAGTGAGATTGACTTAAGAGCCGGAAAGAAAAGAAGAAAAAGAAGACAAACCTTGGCCAGAGATGAATGAGATGAGAGAGACTATCCGACAGAGATGAACGAAGCCGTTGATATTGAGGAATGAGATGGAGAGAGACTTGAGAGGCAGAGATTTAGATTTCATAGAGGCAGAGAGTGGTTGAGAGTGGAACTGAAAGAAAAAAAAAAGGTTAGGGTTTTTTTTTAGTTATATAGTGCATTATTAGTGTGGTTCAATGAGTGTTGGAATCCGCGGTTGTGAGTGAATGAGTGTTGGAATCCGCTTAGCAATGATCGAAATCCATTTGGAGACACCCATGGGTTGGATCGACTCTTCTCTCTCTCTAGAAATGGGTTTCTAGCAATATCTTCCTTTCCGATAGATAAATTTCATATCTAAAATAGTTGATTTTAGAGAGAGGAGAGAAAATCGATTTATATGCAGCTCAAAATAAGTGAGTACCATCAGATACCACAACAATGCATCACGACATAGGGACTCAGTGCAACATTGCATTAGGCAAAAATTCGTTGGTATGACAACACACCGCAATGACCTCATTGTAGTCTCACATCGTGACATGACATAGTACATGCAAGGATTACACGCAAGCTGACACCACGACTAATATAGGTCGCGATCTACAAGACCCGTTTTCACCATGACTTTGATATCGTGATCTAGTCTTCACGAAAAGATATCGCACTAAAGGACCATTACTTACTACTTGAAAATCGAGATAATCATGATGTCACACATCGCGATTATGTCCTCGTTAAGAAGAACAAAAACATTCTATTCAAGTTCCACAACGTGATGGAGCAACAAGGACACCATGGTTTATAGGTCATGACAACATAAAGACGTGTAATCTCTTGAGTCGTGATGAACAAACGCGATGTAGACCTCGTGTCGCCACAAAATCACCATAAAACAATTGCTTCCGAAAAAACTTTCGTATGGAATAACAATACTCGTTTCCATAAAGCCAAATAAATACAATACACCACACAACCACTGTAAGTTTGAATACAGACATGTATCAACACATATGAGTTCATAGAACTCAACCAATGTAACACATACGAATATGAACAATGCAAATTGTGATGCAAGTGTGTGTATGTGTGTGTGTAGAATGTTGTACAACAATGCATGAACACATATGAATGAATTGTGTGTATGGGCACCTAGAATATTCTAAAAGCTCTCAAGCAAAGCTTACTTTAGACGCGATCTCTAGAAGACTTGCAATACTTAAACCCGCTAAAACAAGACGCATATGACCGACACGGACACTTAAAATCTAAAGTGAATTACAAGCCAAAAGTGAGTGTTCACGGAATTCATCCAATCATGGAAACATATGTTCTCAAAATTATCTACGAAAACATATATCCTCACAATTTTCTCTATTATTAATTATTTGGATTATTGGAAATAAGACTACATGCCAATTTTCACTAATGTAGTCATCATGGTTAGACCCAGTATTAGTACTTAAGGTGAAGGTAGACGTTGGTTTCAATTTGAGGAATGTTGTGCTAGTCTCTATAATATGTTATCTCCAGTATTCTAAATTATGCTAATGCTCTAAGATACTGGAATTCTATAAACAAAAGGAAGCTGCAATAAGATATTAATGAGAAGAAACATCAATTGAGGGATGCCAATAACATTGAGACTCATGAAGGGTGGTGGCAACTTAGACTTATAAATTCTCAACTGGATATTTTCGTAGATGTTGAGGAGTCTCACTGACGACAAAGGTCTCACGTTACTTGGTTACATGACGGGGACAAGAACACTCGATTTTTCCACTCTAAAGCCATAACTATGAAGGCTAGAAACAGGATAATTTTTCTGATCGATGAGTAGGGGATCTAGATTTTCTCCTCACTTTAAGCGTCCTCACATAATCACATTCATATTCTATTGTCATATGTCTAATATAGCAAATCAATGTTCTCGATTAATTTCATTAATTTTTATGTTTTTACTCTACCAAAAGATAGAATTAATTCAAGCCATTGATTTTTATGTTCTTACATGTGATATTAGATTCTGAAGGTGATGACACTTAAGGTGAGGAAGTGATCTAAATCCATGAGCAGGGCGTAGGTCAAAAGGATAAAGATTCAATTGAAGCAGTTATTCTGAAGTACTTGTGTGATATTTTTACTTCTAGTAAACCTAATACATACAACCTTTGTTTTGTTTTTAATTGTGTAGAGCCTAAGCTTGACGATGAGATGAATAAGTGCCTTGATGTTATTTTCTATCTAGAGGAAATTTGAGTAGTAGTTTTTCAGATGTGTCCAATTAAGGCTCCAAGTTTGGATGGGATACCAGCATTGTTTTTTTAGGAGTTCTAGGACTCGGTTGGAAGTAGTGTGATGACATCTTAGTTTACGAGGTTTGAATGGTGGTGATAGTACGTGTAAAGGTTGTTAACTCAACCCTCATTGCCCTCATCCCCAAAATCAGGTATCATATTCATGTGTATGAGTTTCAACTTACAAGTCTGTGCAATGTTTTGTATAAAATCATAGAGAAAGTCCTTGCTAATAGATTTCACTATATGTTGGGAGATGTCATTTATAATAATTAAAGCACATTCTTACTAGAGAGATTAATCACTGACAATGCAATTATTAGGGTCGAATGTCTTAATGTTTTGAAGCGTAGAAGGAAATGGAGGCAATGGTACTTGACTTTGAAATAAACTTGACATATCGAAAGCTTATAACAGGGTCGAATGGGAGTTCCTTTGTGGTATGATATTGCGATCAGAGGCAAATACAAGGGGGGCCCATAGGGGCCATGCTCCCCCCACCCACCAATGAAAGGTTTAGAAAATTTTCTTATATGCATGATTGCAACATAGTCCCTCATTTTATTAACATTATAAATTTCTTCCACGTATTTTTTGTCCAAATCTCTTTTTGTATTTTTATTTTTTATGATTTCATACATTATTTCTTAATCTACTCTATATATGGGTTCATCCCATTACCGGGTTCATTTTCAATCATTGGATTCAATTAAAGATCTTTAAAAAAATAATAATAATAATAATAAATAAAAAATAAAAAAAATCAAAGATTTGAGAACTTAAAATAAATTAAAACTAAAAGGAAATAACATCATCTCATAATTATCCCACAACTATGCATGAACTGTATAGTGTTAAAACCATACTTATATGTATGTATTTTTATTTTTATTAGGTATTCTCTATAATAAATTAAGACTTTCTTTACTATTTTATTATGTAATATCCATCTTGTTTTAAATATTTTATATGAATTATATATTTATTAATTAGGAACTATTGAAAGAGATATTGCACCTCTGCAACAAGATGAAAGATCATTTTCTTCCAAATTCTTTGATTATATATATTGAAATGGAAATCGCAAAGAAAGTTAAATAAATTTGATTAAAGATGACTTTTGAGATACAAAATAGAGTCGATTTTCATTTTGATTCCCAAAATTAGTGTCAATATATTATTATTGTTTTGTATCATTACTTTAAAGACTAAACGGTATTACGTTTTGGTATATTAATATATTTTTCTTGTGTGACTTTTCCCTTAGTTGCAGTTAGGTTTTCCTCCGAAGTTGGTGAACAAAATTATGGATTGTGTGACTACGGTTTCATATTCGTTTATTATCCACGGTGTCCCTAGTGGCAGTCTTACAGGGGGCATTGCTGGCTTGTAGTGAAGGAGAACAGGCCCTAGTATTTCGTATTTTTTTTATTTTTTTTTGTGTGCTGATGATAGCTTATTGTTTTTCCGTGCGAAAGTCTCTGATTGTGAAAAGGTTAAGGATATTGTTTTGGATAGTTACTCGAGAGCTTCGGGACAAATTATTAATTGTGAGAAGTCAGCTTTGTGTTGCAGTAAGAGGCTGTCAATTGTGGAAATAGATGTGCTGGCCTCATGTTTAGGAGTCTTGCCTAACAATATTTGAAAGTTGAGATTGATCCTTTTATATTTTACCCTGTAATTGACAACTTGTTTATTATACCGACATAATTAAAAGAGTCTATTCAAACTTGAACAAAACACGAAGAAATAATCAATAATATCCATGAACCCGAATCAATTAGCGGCTTTAAAAAATGAAAAAAATAAAATAAAATGAAAGATATTATATGTTTAGTAGGTGATGGACTGCATCACTACATGTAACATGTACATGCAAGCAGGTTTCACTTTCAGGCAGGTTTCTCATCATGTTCCTTTTAGTCAATAATGGTGATTATATGTTTGTAGTCACATGCCATCCTCAATCATGCAATATTTCTTACTTATCAACTCCAAAATGCAACTTGATCAACATAACGCGTTTCGCAAAACAAAAAAAATAATTCTGAAAACGTGTGATGGCCTTTTTAAGGGCCTGTTAAGCCATGCCCATGTGAAATCATGTTCTTCCCTTCCTTGTCTCTATCATGGCATTTCTAATTGTGATTTATCTAATCTTTCCTTTCCTTTTCTTTTTTCTTTTTTCTTTTCTTTAGTGAATAACGAGAATATATATATCTAAACTTTAACGTTTAGTAATTATCAAAATAATGGAATCCCAAACATTTTATTCCAACAGTCTTTCTATTATCAGTTCGAACTGATATAAATTGGATTTAAAAGATGATTTGACAAGTGCATGCAATCAAGTTAAAGTATTTAAATCAAATGGCACATGTAAAGAACTAATATATCTTTTGTCAGTTTGAACTGACAATAGAAAATCTGTTTATTCCAATATTATATTTGTACTAATTATATTATACAACTTAAAAACCTTTATATTGGTTCTAACTTTGTAAAACTTCGTAATTTCCAACTTAATATTTTTATATTTATATTACTTTTTTTAAAAAAAATTATTTTTATTTTTTTATGTATTACTTTAAACCAGGGTTTGGAGAGAGGGGAAGATAAAGGATAGGAATGAAAGGTATACCCTATATATACCATATATCATTGGACCAACATTATCTCATATTTACATTAATATAATTGCTTCATTTTTAAACAAAATTCATATATTTGTTGTATAGTATTAACATGAGGATAAACATTAATTGTACTGTAACGTCATTTCACTTGTTATATGTCATTTTTTTATAAATGTGATATGTCAATTTCATACACTTATACATCTAATTTCATACACTTATACATCTAACACACAATTTGTAGACGAGTTGAGGTTGATCCGGTGGTAAAATCCCTTACACCTGCACTATGAGGTTGCGGGTTCGAATCCTCTCCTAAGTCCCCACCCCCAAAAAAACCCCAAATTAAAAAATTAAAAAATTAAATAAAATTAAAAAAAAGGACTTGTTACTGGCATTGTTAGGACTCGGGAGTAAGAGAGAATTCTGTAAAAAAAATTCTACCCATCTTTATATATGGAAATTTTCACTAAAGTCCCTACTTTTTGATAAAACATCACATTTTTAAACGTCTTTACTAGAAACCACTTTAGTTCTTGCTTTTTTCCAAAATACATCACTTTAGTCTCTTTAACAAAAAATCTATTGGTCGACTGTGACTATAAATATAAATACGATTTTACCCTTGTTAATATATAATACAAGCTGAAAAGTCAATTTACAGTTAAAATATATATTTTCTTAGTACGTTGCACCCTTAAAATAATTTTGTTATTACAACTTTACTTTTTTTTTATTTTTAATTTTTCTCAAATACTTTCAAAATTTTAATATTAAAGTAATTTATAAAAAGTTAAATTAACAACAAAAAATTATCTTCTCAATAAAAAAAATAAACAAACAAAAAATATATAATAATTTAAAAACAGAAAATATTATATAATATTAATTAAAATATTAAAAAAAAACTTTAAAAACAGTTTTTTTAAATGAAAAAAAAATAGTTGAAATATTAAGAAAAAAAAAATGAAGACAATAGATCTCCAATATTGGATCTGGATTGATCCAATAGTGGAGATCCATTGGTCTCCATCTCTCGACGACGAGTATCTATTGACAAGACTATGTTGTCGAGTGATGGAGATGGAGATGATGGAGATTGTTTGACGAAGGTTCATCACCTCCGCAATGAAGGTCTTCGGTCGACGATAGAGATCCATCGAGGAATTGAAGATATTCACCAAAAGTAAAACACTAGAGCTCTTTTAGTTAAAATGCATTTTTTTTTTTCTCAAATATCACTTAATTTGATAAAAATAATATAATTTATATGAAAATAATCATCATAATTGTCTCATTAAAATGAGTATCATATTGACTTTATAAATCACAAGAACAATGAGTTTGCAATTATTCAAGGATTCAGAAGAATTCTACTGAAACTAGGAACTCTATGTTTATATCCTAGGAGCGGATATTGGCACCCATAAAACTTATTAGTACACCCATATTTTATTAAAAAATTTAATTACAAAAATATCTCAATAGAAATTTACAAATAAGGACAAATTACTTTAATTAAAAAATAAATCAAATACTACATATACTCATTAATTATACTCATATATATATATATATATTTCTTTATTAAAAAAAAAAACAATATACTCATTAATTATACTCATATCTATATTTCTTTATTAAAAAAAAAAAAACTTACTTTTCAAAAAAAAAAATGATAAACCCTAATTTTTATGATAACCCTAATTAAACTCTAATTTTATTTTAAGTTTCAAACTTTTTCATTATCACATGATCATCATATTGTTTGTCTTTCTTTTATGTATAGTTATGAACTTTATCAACAAACAAAATATATTTTTTTTAACAATAGCTATAGATATCAACAATTTTTTTTATTTTTTTTAAGATAGCCGTAGATATCAGTAAGGTTTTTTTTTTTTTTTTTTCTGTATAAATAAGAAAATTCCATATTAAAATCTCTTGACCCTATATATGGTTTCACATATTCCCTTTTATAAGGCTCCTACATTCGAAATATTTCCAAAAGAAAATTGGATCATCATTAAAAGAGGATTTCATTCCAAAAATAATATGATTTTTTTTTATAAATTGTGTGTGATAATAATTTAAGAGTGTTTATAAATAATATGTATTAAAATGAATATATTTATTTCAATGAGGGTACTATTGGCATTATGATGGGTGCTTATAGTAATATTTATTTTTAAAATTTTAGATATGGGTGTACTTATAAAAATGAGTGTACTAATAAGTTTTATGGGTGTCAATATCCGTACCCTTATATCCTATGTTTTGATAACTAAACATAAATCTCATGACAATACAAAATCAGTTAAAATGTTTAGATACATTTAAACATTACCCGACACAATTTGCTATTCAAATAATAAATTCCAACAATAATCAATCGGACAGAGTATGACCTATATTCTTTTATATGCAATACATACTTACATATAGGGAATTAGGGATGGAGAAAATCCCTAACCACCAAACCGGCGGGGATCCGATTCTTTGGGACGGGTTTGTAGCACTTAAAACAGGACTCAGGTCATGTATAGGTCATATGTTGTTGGTCCGATTTGTAAAACTATTATGCTCCGATCCACCCGGCCCGGTATTTATATAATTATTTTTTAAAATATAAAAAGAAAAGAAAAACTCTAATCTTTTTATCTCTTTGCCTAATTGTATTTTGTTTTTAAATTTAAGTTTTATATAATTAAGATGTTATATTCTATTAAATTTAAGTTTATATATGAATTTTAAGTATGCATTAAACTTTAAGTTTTATTATTTATTTGTAGTTTATTTTTAAATTTATGTGTGTGTTTAAATTTAAGTTTTTTTTTTAAAAAAAAAATTGATTGAATGTTAAAATTTAAGTTCTTCTCCTAAAATTAAATTGTATGGTCAAATTTGTAAATTTAATGGTTTAATCATTTTTTTTTTTTTTTTTTTTGTTAAATGAAACGAATCATATCAGGTCGGGTATGAGTCACCCTACCCCAAAAGAGTTCGGATATGGAGATCGAAAATCCATTTGGGACACGGGTCGGGTATGGGGCATACTAATCCAGCCCCGATCTATTACATTTTAAAGTTACTGCTTCTAATCAGGATTTCAAATTTATTGCTACAATTTGCAATGGAACAGTATCTTATCTTTGCTACTTGCTAGGACCAAATTTGTCTACTAGACTATAATCTATTGAATATATATATATACAGTATAATAATATTCAAATAAATTTATCTTTTTATTTTATTTTATTTTATATATATTAGTTGTACAAATTGCTGTCTTTATCTTTTTTTCTTTATCTTTTGTAGATGTCGGTTGGTTGATTCTATTCGTATACTGGATTGTGAAAGCCATAAAGTCTTACCCTTCACATTTAATTATCTGTTTTGATTGATCAGTCAATGGCTTAATTAATTGACTGATCAACTTCAACAATGGAGAAAAAGAAGTTGAATTATTATACAAAGTATATTTATATAATAAGTCAAACAAAGGAAATGAAGATGAGCATAGCCCCCTTTCAAAAAAAAAAAAAAAAAAAAAAAAAAAAAAAAAAAAAAAAAGATGAGCATAGCTATAATGCCTATATATCCCAATCCCACGCAACGAATAAAGTCAAAATCAAACATAAATGTCGGTGATTTTTTATTGAGAGTTTTATCGCTTTTACAACTAAGAAGATAGATGCCAAATAAAATAAGAAAACGACGTGCATAACGGTGTATAATTGATATAATCATATAATGGGAAAAGTACACTGACATCCCTCAATAATAGTCGTATTGCAGTTCAATGTTGAAAGTTTTATAGAAGATAGATGCCAAATAAAATAAGAAAACGACATACATAACGGTCTATGAATGATACTGTATAAAGGAACTGCAGAGAAGATTGCAGCCGTGAAAATGACTTACTTTAGGTAATTATCTATCTCTATTAATACATGTATACTTGAACAAACCGATTATGCTTCCGTTTTTGTACAACTTTTTTTTTTTTTTTTTTTTTTTTCAATTTTGTTAAATATGAAGCATTAGAAAAAGAGCGAAAAATAGAAAAAATGAAAAATAAAAAAAATTGTAGCGATTTAAATTTTTTCAAATTTTATTTGCAAGTAGATTTCATTAAACTTATTATCTACATAAAAATTCAGATCAAAATTCACTCAAATCGATGGATTATAGATCTTTACTTTATGTTAAAACAAGGGATCTCTCGTGAGAAAACCACTGTATATAATTAAAATAAAAACTCTTACCGACATTAAAATAAGGGATCCCGTATGAGAGAACCACTATATATATAATTATATTTTATGATTTTTTATCCTCAAGTTGACACGTGTCATTTTGTTTGTTTTTGACATGGTTCAAATGATGACAATAATCCTGAAACCATTAAATTTGATTAACGTTTAACTAACATAACTAACTATTTTTAATAAAAATTACGGTAGCTCAAAAGTGACATTTCCAATTTCGAAATAAGTTAGGGACCAAATTGGTAACCTAACCTATTAAATATTAACATAAGAAACGTCATAAACTCTGATTCGATTCCTTTCATACTATAAGTTGGATTAATAAAACTCTTCCTCACTGTGATCTGTTAACAATCAAAAAGTAAATATATATATATATATCATATATGAAAAGGAAAAATGAGCCAAGGTGTCAAAAATTGTTTGAGCAAAGTTTCAATTTTGTTTGCTCTGTTGAATCAGTTTTGTATTTTCTATATATATATAGAGTGCAGACGTGCAGCACCATCATTTTCTTGTAAATAATAGGCTGGCAGCTGTCTATTTTGTTGATAGCAATTGAATGAGATCACTTTCTAGTTTTAATATAGTTTGTTCCTCTAGAGAATCTGAGAGACTGTCATTAATAATTAATCATGATCATCAAGAACAGAATAATAATTACAAGGGTCAATCAATTAATACAAGAAACAACCAATTAATTCTAATGGTGGTTTCTTTTGTAATTATTTGGGTAGGTAGGGGTTGATTTGTATTTCAGTTTTTATTCATTGGTTTGGGCATGAGCTTAATTTTGGTCGAGGTGGTGGTTGCTACTTGCTAGCTACGTTGATTGATTGATGATTTGTGTACGATAATGCTTGGGTATTGACCAGTCAATACCTAAAGTGCTGACCACACCACTCATTGCTTACCACGTAACTCAAAGCAATGAGAAAAATGGAAAAAAAACAAAAAAGTTTTGCCACATGGCAACACCCCATTAGGTGGTTTGATGTAGTCAGTATGACTTGGGTACTGACCAGTCAATACTCAAGCAATTTCCATTTGGGTATGAGTTCCATTCAGTGTTTTGATTAGTTGCAGGTGGTGGTTTGCCTAGGGCCTAGGCAGGTGTCTAATCTAAAGCTTGATTAGTCTTTTTCTTTCGTTTAGGCCAGGGTGTGTGTGTAGTTGATTAGTCTTTTTCTTTCGTTTAGGCCAGGGTGTGTGTGTAGCCCACTACTAGCCCTCCCTTTCACTAAAAAGGTAAATTGTAAATTCTAACTTATTTTATAGAATTTAAAATGTCACCATTTTGTTTTCATTAAGGTGTGGTTTGCCGTTTGCAAGGAATGAAGAGGTTATTCAATTTAGGATCGGTGTTCTTGGCACATACAACTTTAATTGGATTAGCTTCTCCTAAGTAGAGAAGCTTTTTTATTTCAGTGGGTCCTATAACAATACATTTGTATTTATTTATTACAGTTTTTTTTTTCTTTTTCATCTAAAAAAATATTAAAGATTTTATAGTATATTTTAAAATCTTTCCATGGACTTTATTTATTTATTTATAATATATATATATACTTCTTTTATTTTATCGTAATATATTATTACTTATAATTTTTTTTGGAAAATGGTTTTTAGTGATTACTACTGGACGCATTTCCAGATTCTAAAAATACAAAAATTAATTTTTTTTATAAAATAAAAACAAAAAATATTACCGAACAGGAATCCATATTTTAAAAATAGTTTTAGATGGAGGCTACTGCAGCGTCCATTTTTTCTATTTTAATCATTTTTTATTTACTTTTTTTATAAAATAAAAATATTATTTTTTTATTATTTATTATTTTTTTATATTTTATAATTCATTATTTTATAGGTTTTTTTATTTTAATTGTTTAAAATTATTTTTAATGTATTGTGAGGGTAAAATTGTAATTTTATTGATTTAATTAAAATTCAAAGACAAAATTTTCTTTTTGTTAATTCTTTAACGGTTGGTTGTTCATAATTAGGTACCGAATTGAGCTATTTTTAATAATTTAAAGACTCCGTAAGTTCAAAATAAATAAATAAATTCTAAAAAATTTGGGACTAGATAGAACTTTCCCCTTTATGAAATGATGATAACGGTGGATACAAACATCCTTGAGCGATCTCATCGTAGAGGAGTATATAATGTTAGTTCTAAATTTATAATTCATTTATCATGTTATTTGTTATGATTTAGGACAAATAATTTAACTAATTTAGTATTATTCTGTTATCATTTATTGTGTATTTTATATTATGGGGATTTACAATTTAGTCCCTAAAAAATTGGGAAGTGGTCGGATTTTTACTTATCTTTACCTTTTTTTTTTTTTTTTTTTGTCAAATTAATCCTTAAATTTGTAAAAATGACTCATTTAGATGCCTCTATGTAAATTTTGTACAGTTAACGATCACATAATCAATTAAAAGTCTATTTTCCCTAGCACTTAATTGACCAATAAAAATGAAACAATAAACTATAACAAAGAAATATTAAAAAAATTGCAAAAAAAAAAATCTTTAAGATCGACGGTGGAGATAAAAAAATTAAAGGGCTTTTAGTAAAAATACCCTATTTTAGGGGGCCAATTGCAAATGTACCCTAAAATCAAAATCAATTTCAAAACTACCATATTTTTCCTACAATGCCCTCACTCATAAATACACCACATTTATTAACCTTATTTATTACTTTTACCAACCAACTTATCAAATAAATGAACGAAATACTATATAACCCTTTTCTTATATCTATAATACTTCGTTCCCCACACTTTTCTTTTTCAATTTTAGGTTTTAAAAACATTAGAGAATATTATATAAAGTAGTTTGAATGTAAGTATTACATTTTAAATTTATTTTGTCAACCTCATAATCCATATGTTGATGGAATTCACATATATCCTTGATTTATTTATTAATTCTAATGGAGATTGAATCACCATGAAAAATGAGCATTGAGACAAAGTGACTCGATGTCGAGTCATATCAAGTCACCTTGTCCCGAGACATTTTTCCGTCGGGACAGGGTGACCTAGCACCCTGTCCTAAGACTTTTTTTCCTTGGGATAGGGTGACCCAGCATGGTGACCCAAATCATTTTTTCCTTGGCATAGGGTGATCCGATGCCAGGTCACCCTGACCCGAGACTTTTTTTCCTCGGGACAGGGTGACCCAGCATCGGGTTACCCTGTTCTGAGACTTTTCTCCTCAAGAGTCAGCACATGGTGACCCGATATCGGGTCACTTTATCCCGAGATTTTTTTGCCTCGGGACAAGGTGACCCGGTATCGAGTCAGCCTGTCCCGAAGCTTTTATTCTCCCAAATTTCTTCAACTTTGTTTAAATTTCACACAATTTCTATAATAATTCTCCTCAATCATACCAATCTAACTCAAAATTTGAAAACCCTTTAATCAATTTCAACTCACAACCATAAACCTAAATGTTAGGGTTCAAATTAAAACTCAAAATAATTTAAAGTAAAACTTAAAATAATTCAAAATTCTACAATAATTTAAATTAAAATTCAAAATAACTCAAACACCCAAATCGGTTGTGTATGGTTGCATTCGAAACTTGTTTCGCTACGAACGGGTTGCCAACGAATCTTCATGGAGAACGGGTTGCCAACTCCCTGAACCTGCTTCTTTCAAGACGAATCTACTGCTGCTGCGATGAAGCTTGCGTTGGTAAAGTCGGTTAGGGTAGTTTGCGGTGGCAAAGCTTTGGGGTGGGATTCGGGATGGGTGGGTATGAGGCTTGGGAGGTCTGGGATTAGAGATTGAAAAGTTTTTTTTTAATTATTATTTATGTTTATTTATTTATTTATTTTAACTAAAGGGTTGAGGTCATTTTAGGGCATTTTTGCTAAAAACCCAAAATTAAAACATAATTTCTAGACATAAGGATCAAATTGATGTATTTACGAAAACGTAGAAATCACAAACACTAAAAATGGAAAAAAAGTAAAACTGATATTTCACTATACTATAGGAACTGACTTGAACACTGAAGCTTGAAAGCGAGTACGAGAACCCTCCATCTTCCTCCTAAAGGATTGAACAGTTTCTCCTATTGATAATCACAATTTTTTTTTTTTTCATTTTTTTTTAAATATGGTCTTAATTCTTCTTCTTTTTTAATTCAATTATCCAACATCCATCTTAGAGATGGATAGTGTGGATCCATCTATCTGTTTCTAATTTTTTTTATTCTTTTTTTCTTATTTTTATCGATTAATGATAAAATTAAATGCCTTTGGAATTGTTAAGTTTGTCCAACGCTGACTAAGGGGTCGTTTGTTTTTTTCTTTGAAAATTGAACAGTTTTGAATTTTTCTAAAAACTAAATAGAGATTAGAGACTGAACACTAAAACTGAATGATATTTTTGTTTTCTATTTTTGTCACATATGAAAATAATGTCAATTTGTTTGTTTTTAAAGATAAAATTGTTTGAAAACAAATTATTTGACATTTACACCCTTATCATTAAATAAAAATAATTTAACATATACTAAACCATTTTTATGTAAATATTGATAAGGTATTATTCAATGTTAAGATATGATAAATAATGATATTGAAATGGTTTTGATTTTTACATAACAAAATAAATAAATAAATAAATTGAATGTTCAACAATGGAGTTGAAAGTGAAAGTGTGATTAAGGTTTTTTTTATTTTATTTTATTTTTTTTTATAATTATTTTATTTTGTTTATAGTTATTTATCATTAATAATATGTTAAAATAAAGAAATTTGTATAATATAAAATCATGGTAATATCAGAAATAACTATCTTTGTAAGAATAATCTTGGAAGGAAATATTTTAAATACAATATAGTGATTTGGAATTAAAAAAAAAAAAAAAAAAAAAAAAAAAAAAAAAAAAAAAAAACCTAATATGTTCACTTCAGATCCATTAAATGTTAAATGGAAAAAACAAACAATCAAAGTTTATAAAATCAAACAGTGATTTAACGAAAAATGCAAAAATAATTAAAAATAATAATAATGTTTCCTCACTTGTTAGAGACTAAATTATAAATCCCCCTTTATATTCACATAATCAAATAATAAATAGACAATGAAAAGATGAACTTACGATGCGTATCCAGCTATGTAATTGATATACATTTGGCAATTGGAGTTCAACTGTTTGACAAAGAAATGCCGGACAAAAGTAAAAAAAACAAACCCTGCTATTTATCAAATAAAATATGAAGTCTTTATCATTTAAAAACAAAATAATAATAATAATAATTAATTGTTATTGAGCAAGTCCATGTGTAGCCCATGGGTTCTCTTTTTCATTTAATTATAGTAATGTTTCATATTCAACTCAAGTAGTTGTCCACTTTTTATTTACATTCATGAATCATGATAAGTCCTCGAGTCTCATATTGTGAGAAACCCATTCATTATAGTGCGAGTTGTTTTATGAGATATGCTTGTATGTAATGATATCCATCCATCGTAGGCTCGAAGCAGATTCTTAACTCAATGGATTTTTAATTATTTTTTTTTAAAATATCTATTCATATAAAAGTTTCGTGTGTCACCTTTCACTCGTATACATGAAATTATCCATGAATAGTTTTTTAAGTAGAAAATTATCGATGTCATATAAGTCTAATATGTGTGTTGAAAATGTATTGTACACCAAACTTACTAAAACATTTTAGTCTAAAAGAGTTTAGAGAGATGACATTTAGCCATAGCCGACACTTCCATCTTAATGCACTCACACTTGTTCATTTGATTTACCTAACAAATGAGATTTATAAGAAATCAATATCTTAGTAGTTTTGTTAAGTAATGATATGCACATGCTTGCTGTGGAGTGGATTGAAAGATTAGCGTTGAAGGAATTCTGCTATTAATTATAAAATGTGTGATCATGAATCCATCCCCATGATTATATATGTAGAGGTTCTGGAATATAAAATGATATTTAATTAATAAATAACAGCTACAACTTTGTTCATATATATATATATACATAGAAATATTCAAGTTAGTGCGCACTGATATAACTTCATCAGTGCGTTGGATGTGGATCATTAGATTTACATACTTTGACTCAAAGCGTATGTACTTATCAAAACTTCTCCATAATAGGTCTACATGCATTGGTACTGATATAGTTACATCAGTGCGCACCGACCAGAACTGGACCGTGTATATATATATATATAACAAATTTATCCTGTCAAATTAGTTATATTACCAAATTAGGTATTTGTAAAATTCAAAAGTTTAAACCGGTAAGTAAAGGTTCAAAATATTAAGTTTTTCAATAATTGAAAAAATTTAGTTATAATTATAATTTAAATAACATAATTGTGAATTAGCCTAAAATAAAGAATCAAATTAGCAGATTGTGTCAAAGGAAATTAAATTGTTATAGGTCCTTAGGTCCCTCACTAAGGGGTCGTTTGTTTTTTTCACTTAAAACTTAATGGGTCTGAATCATAATTATTAAGTTGTTTTGTTTGTTTTTTTAAGTTGTCAAACAACTTAAAAATACCAAAAAACAACTTAAAATAAAAAGTAAAAAATCTTGACTTTTCACTTAATTGTAAATCACTAAATTGCATTAAATACAATCTAAAATCTTTTCTTCCGAAACTATCCTCCATATATAACATATTTCCAATTTCATCATAATTATATATTGTATAGAAATATTTATTTTAATATATTGCTTATTTTAAATAGCTTTAAAAATAAAAAAAGAACCCTAATCACTTCTCATATTAGTATTTAATATCAATACTTTATTATGATATTAGGGTGATGTATTTATATATATATATATTTTTTTAGAGTGTTTTGTGTGAGTTTTCCTGCTCCAATTTTATTTTATTTTATTTTTAAAAAAAAACCTTTTCTTTTTTTAGTAAAAATAAAGTTTGTTTGTAATCGAAGAAAAAGATCATGATCATATGTGTTCATACATAATTATTATTTTTGGATTGTTTTTATTTTATATTATATGTATAATTGTTTAATATGGGTATAGATGTAAAATTACTTCTTTTCAGACAATTTTATTTGTAAAAAACAAACATGTTGACAGTACATTCAAATGTGAGGAAAAAAAAAAACAAACATGTCATTCAGATTAAGGTTTCAGTCACTATTCAGTCTTCAGTAAAATTCAGGACTATTCAGTTTTCAGACAAAAAAACAAACGACCCCTAAGATCATCGGTTATAATAGTTAATTTTAGGCCCCGTTTGGTGCACAGGATTTGATTGGACTATTTCATGGGATTGGACTGGACTGGATGGATTTGACTAAATTAATATTATACTGTGTTTGGGGAAACATGAGACTGGACTAAATTAATACTATGTTTTGTTTGGTGAAACATAGGATTGAACTAAATATAATAATATTTTTAATTTGATAATTATTTAAAATTAAATAATAAAATATTGAATTTGCCAAAGCTTCAATGCTTCAACGCTTTAGTGCTTTGAATTCATTGCCAGATATTGGATACACAATTTCAGAATAATATGGCTCATGCTACTCTTGCAAATTAATATGTTGGTTGCCTACATTAAAGATAAAGGAGTTTGACCAGATCTGGGTTTCTGAAACCTAGATCTGGTATTTAAAAAATATATTTTTTTCAAAGTTAAAAAAAAAAAAAAAAAAAAAAAAAATACACCAACATCAAGTACAAATTTTTTATTTTCTGGGAGATCTGGATTTTTTCTTTTCTCAATCTTCATCTACATTTTTTTTCTTGATCAACATCATTAGTTTAAGAAAAATAATACAAAAATGTTCTTTTTTGGAACATCTAGATTCAATTTCCATCTTTCTTCAATCATCACCACCATTCATTTTGTTTATTCTCAATCAATATCATCAGTTAAAGAAAAAAAATACAAAAATTTTCTACTTTGGAAGATCTGGTTTTGATTTCCATCTTCTTCTTCAATCTTCAATTATCATCACCATTATATATATTTTTTTCTCAATCAACATCATCAGTTAAAGAACAAAAAATAAAAAATTTCATTTTTGAAAGATTTGGGTTCGATTTTCATCTTCTTCTTCAACCATCATCCCCATTCATTTTTATTTTCTCAATCAACATTATAAACAAGATCGTATTGGTTGAAGAGAGAGAAGAAATGAAGAAAATATTTGATCAAAGATGAAAGAGAAGAAAATGGGATTTGCTGAGATGTTTTTGGAAAAGAAAGTGATGAGAGATAGTTTGATGAAAGAGACGATGGGTGTGGGTTGGTGGGATCAGTGAAATGAATTAAATGGTTGGGGTTCACATGTAAAATAGTCCTGGGACAAATAGAGATGGGGTTAGAGGTTGGTATATTTAATCACACAATCATGGGATTATTTTGCTGGTGGGACTAACAATCTCATGTCCTAAAACGTCACCAAACATGGGATTATGACTAAAATAGTCAAACCCCAGTCCAATCCCAGGCGCCAAACACGCCCTTAGGGATAATTACCACGGTGGCCATCCATTTGTTCCTACACTATCAAAATGACTATTAGATGAGGATTTCATTTCAAAATGGCCATTTTTGGTGAAAAGTGTGATATTAATGGTCATTCCATCCAATTCCGTTAACTTACCATTAAATGGGTGACATTTTGATAAATAAGGGGGATGTCATTAATTTATTTTAGATTTTTTTTGAAAATCAAGTATTGCTTTTGTTTTTTGAAACGAATAATTATATTTAGTGTGTATATATGAATAACATATCTTATATATATATAAACAAAATACATATGGATTAATCTAAACCATTAATATATAAATGATACTTGATCAATTATGTATTAATGGTAGTGATCCTTTGAGTTAACAGTTTATTGTAGCGGTTTATGCTAAAGAACTTGGCAGAACCAATTGGGAAAGTAAGGTGGATATTTATAAGAGGAGGTGGGGTTGGTCCGATGAGGAGTTTTCAGCTGCATTTCGTAAGTGTCCAATGTCTATGATAGAAAATGGTTGATGCAATTATAAAGTAGAAAATACAAATATATATACAGTATTGTAGAACCAGAAATCCTACGGTCAAAATTCGGTCAAAATCGTGGTATTTGGGGGACTGACAATTTCCTTGTCGAATGCTTCGGATTCCCGTAGAACAGGCTTGTAAAGCCATGGGTGGTGTCGTTCATATAGCCTTAGGTTCGCTTGGGCTGAGCGTATAGCAAATTAAATGGCTAAAAGGGGACGAGGCAATGCCGTCGTTGATCCGCTTAGAAGAGGTGAATTAGAACTGTTGAAAGTGACTACGCGTGGAGCTGAAAGACTTGCAATTGTTCCACTGGCTGCGTGTGCGTAGAAGTCGAATGAGTTGATCAGGTATGAGCGAAAAAAGGTGTTGAACGAATGGACTTGTGAAGAATAATTGATTGAATTGAGACGACCCAAGCCGAATGGACTTGTAGAATAGGCATTGGTCGACTCGGCTTATATAGAAGAAGAGATAAATTGTGATGATGGCTTGGATAGTTGGATGTTTGTACGTGGATCAGCGTGAGCTAATGTGATAACTGTAGATAGTGAATAGATGTAGACAAATAATAGCAATAAATTCCACATGCCACCAGTAAATTATATTTGTTTTGTCTTTCTCTGTGTCAGGGAAAAAGCCCCCCCTTTCAATGAAGGGACCCCTTCCTATTTATAGCTGGACTATGTTTAAAATGAGTTGGTTGATATCTTCCCATTAATCTCGGTCTGAGATCGTGGGACGAGATAATCAATAAAATCTCGAGATTTTAGGAGATAGTTGATAACGGGCATTCAAGTACTGACTTAGTCTTAGACTCTCAATGGACTCAGTCAAGGTTTGATTCTGCTTTGGGCCCACGTTGGGCTTGTCTTTCATTGGACCAGATCATGCTTGCTTCAGTAGACCATCTGGCTCTTCACTTGGATTTCTAAAATTGGGCCTTGGTGTTTGGGTTGTGCTATTTTTGGCTACCACAAGTATAATGAAATAGAAAATATTAATAATTTAATATATTAGATTTTGGAAAGAAAATCTACGAGAGAGGAGAGAAGAAAAAAAAATGATGGATGTAGGAGAGATAAAGAAAAAAGTAATAAATTTATTATATCCTAACCATTCAAATCTCAGAAATCTAATGGATACAAAATCGTGTTAAAAATTATGTCTCCCAATCCCTCCCGATATATATTTATATATATGTTTGAGATATATTATACATATATACACATTAAATATAATTATTCATTTCAAAAAACAAAAGAAAAAATTGATTTCCAACAAAAAAAATATAAAATAAAGCAATGTTATCCCCTTATTTATCAAAATGTCACTCATTTAATAGTAAGAGATCGTTTGTTTTTTTGTCTAAAGACTGAACAGTCTTAAATTTTTCTAAAAACTAAATAGGGATTGAAATCCGAACTTAAATGACAAGTTTTTTTTTTTTTTTTTTTCTCACATCTGAATGTATTATCAACACGTTTGTTTTCTAAAAGTAAAATTGTCTGAAAATAAGTAATTTTACATTTATATCCATGTTAAATAATTATAAATATAATATGGAATAAAAATAATCTAAAAATAATAATTATATAGAACACATATGATCATGATCTTTTTCTTTGATTACAAACAAATTTCATTTTTCCTAAGAAAAGAAAAGGTTTTTTTTTTTTTTTTTTTTTCAAAACATAAAAGGAGCAGTAGGAAAACTCACACAAAACACTCTAAAAAAATAATATATAAATACATCACCCTAATATCATAATAAAGTATTGATATTAAACATCAATATGAGAATTGATTAGGGTTCTTTTTTTTATTTTTAAAGCTATTTAAAATAAGTAATATATTAAAATAAAGATTTCTATACCATATATAAATATGTTATATATGGAGGATAATATTGGAAGAAAAGATTTTGGATTGCATTTAATGCAATTTAGTGATTTACAATTAAGTAAAAGTCAAGATTTTTTACTTTTTATTTTAAATTGTTTTTTGGTATTTTTAAGTTGTCTGACTACTTAAAAAAAAAAAAAAAAAACAACAACTTAATAATTATGATTCAGACCTATTAAATTTTAAGTGGAAAAAACAAACGACCCATAATTAATGGAATTGGATAAAGATCATCAGTATCACACTTTTCTTCAAAAATGGTCATTTTGAAACAAAATCTCTATCTGATTTGATAGTGTGGGAATAAATGAGTGGCCACTAGGGTAATTATCCTTTAATTTTAATGATGTTTAACGAGTTTTTTTTTTTTAATTTTATTATTATTATTTTTTAAGTATTACACTATTACATAAATTTTGAGGGTTTTTTTTTTTTTTGGAGAGGGGGGGGACTCAAACCCGTAACCTCGTGGTGCAGGTGTGAGGGGTTTACCATCGGACCAACCTCATCTTATCATGTTTAATGAATTTAGGGTGCAATAATAAGTGTACATTTTTCAGGTCACATAATGAAAACCTTAAATAGAATGGACCAGTATATTAAGGGGCTTGTTGGGTTGCTAATCCAAAAGACATATATATATATATATATATATTTTGACAGTATCCATTAATTCGGGATTATGTATTTTTTTTAAAGCTTTCGCCATAGGAAGGATTCGAGCCACTGACTTGTGAGTCATTTTTCCAAAAGCCCCAAACTCGTCCATTTACTTGCTAAGCTATGCCCTTGTTGGCGCTAATCCAAAATACATACAAAATGTGTGAATGATAAATATTTATTTTTATTTTTAAAACACCATTTTTTTAATTTTATTTTTGGTTTAGGGATGTTAATGAGACGAATAGGGGATGAGTTTTCCATTACCATCCCCAATCTCAATTTGTATGAGAAATACCATCTCCGGTGAATACCCACCTTAAAATAAACTATGCGGGTATGGCGATTCCCCATTAAGGGATCATTTCCTCACCTCATTTCATCCTCATCCCATTAATGTATTATTTTTTTTAAAGACTTTTTGATAGAGATCATATCAAAATTATTGAATAATATGAAACCTAGTAACAAACTCCAAATCAATTATAACATAACACAACCCTCTCAGTGGAAATTGCCAAAAACAATCCGTTTAGGCTATTGATTATTGTCTTTAACCTTCTCCCATAAAATTATTGTTTCTAACCATTCATATTAATTTCTTTTTACTAAATAACCATCAAATTAAATTATTACCCTTCCTTACTTTTTCTTCAACCTACTGCAAAAATTCAGCGAGAAAACCTACTAAAATCGAAATCTTTTGTTAAACCCTTCTATCTATAATCAAAAAGCCTACTACACAAAATCTTCATTTTGATCCAATTGTTATCAAACAATGTTTTCATATCGAGATAAATCGACGAAAAACACTTAATGAGATATAGTTTATTTTGTTCTTGAAATTTTTCTAAACTAGTTCAAGACTTTTGGGAGCAGATATTGCCACCCAAAGAAATTAATTGTACACCCATTTTTTATAGGTGAATTGCATAAACTTACCATGGTTATATACATAATTACACTAAAATTTGTAAAAAAAAATAAAAAATTATAATAACACTAATTTACCCTTGACTCATTCACTAACGGTTGACCAACCATTGACAACAGTTAGTCACTGACTAGTGAAGGTTAATTTGGTATTTTTCAGTGTTATTAAATAAATGAAATAAAAAAGTGTCAAACAACATATCGCCACATCATCCCTAATAATTTATTAATTAAATACAATATTAATGAAAAAAAAAAAAAGCCGATTCATCCTCTCCTTCAATTTTCAGATATCAAATCGAACCTTAAACAAACCAAATCGTAACCCAATACAAAGCAAAGCACAACGCAAAATAATTTTGCTTCTTTCTTCCCGACCCTTCATCTTTTTTACCATCACAATCTCATCCAAACACAAACAATAAAAATGAGTGTAAATGCAAACAAAACAACATAGTCATGCCTTTTTTTTTTTAGACAAAACATAGTCATATCGTTAATTAGAAATGGTTTCAATTTGATGTTTTAGTTTGGGATCATTCGGCCATACTAGTTTATTCATTTGTGGAAATTGAAAAATGAGTGTAATTACTAATTAGTCACTAAGACACTAACTTTAAGTTTTTTTTTTTTTTTTTTGAATCAATGACATGTTTACGGTTACCAATGGTAATGCTATTACAGTATTACACATCATCTCTTAATACATGTGGTAGTATACCTCCCTTTCATATTAGTGGTAAGGGATTTGAGTTTTTTTATTTTTATTTATTTATTTATTTTTTTTTTTGAAAATGTTATTTTACAAGATATTTTTTTTATTTTTTTATTTTTATTTTTATTTTTATAGTATCTATCTCCACATATCTAAACTAGATATTACCTTTGAAGCTTCTTGTCATTAGTATGATTTGAATCGCTAACTTGGGAGTCATTTACCCAAGTCCCAAGTTCATCCATCTACCAACTAAGTTACGCTCCTGGGTGTGTTATTTTACAAGATCTTGGCAGGTCTTAATGATCTATTGTAATACTTCAAAACTAATGCTATTGGAGTTTGGACTAATGGAGGATAGTTTTGGTATTTTAAAGGGTCTATGAAATTAAAAAAAAAAAAAAAAATTATAAGTTTTTGATATAAATATAGAAAGTTTTTTTTTTTTTAAAAAAAATGTCTCAAATAGGGTTAATTGCACTAACTTACCCATACTTTATTGAATCTAGCAAGATTTCAAAAAGATGTCCTAAATTAACACAAACTTCTCTTGCTATCAAGTTAATCTGTTAACTTTAATGGTTGACTAACTTTGACCTATGGAAAACCAAATATACCTTTACCACATCCTCACAAATATAAAATATTTTTTAATTAAAAAAAAGATGATATATTAGTCGTTTACGAAAACATCCTCAATTCGTAGAGAAGCCTCATCTGCGAATTGCATGAGGTCGATCTTTGAGATCGGCGAAAATCTCTTCCTGTAAGATCGTTAAAGGTCTCTTGTTTCCTTCGGAGAGGGAGCTCCACCGTGGGTAGATTATCTTTTTTAAAAAAAAAAAAAAAAATTTTTAAATATTTTTATTTTTATTTTTCAATTTTAATTGAAAAATATATTTTATGTTTGATATAATGTGGCAAAAGTATATTTGGCTTTCCGATTGTCAAGATTAGTCAACCGTTTAAAATTAATTGATTGAGGAGATGTTTCCGATAATTTAAGACATCTCTTTGAAATCTCGCTAGATTTAATTAACTAGGGGTAAGTTAGGACAATTAACCCTAATAAAAAGGAGAAACAAAAATGATGATATGGAAATGGAATTATGAATTTTACCTTAAGAAGGTTTACTTGAGAGTTTACTTAGAGGACAGTAAAAGAAAGGGACAGGGAGGGGACCGCGAAGCAGACGACAAAGCAAGGAAATGGGAGAGTTGAAGAGAAGAGAGTTGAGAGAGTTATTTAAGGGATGCTTGAGCTTCAAAGGATTCTCACTCTATACATATCCCTTTATCACTGCCTCGAGAGAGTGAGTAGCAGTCTGAGAGAGAGAGAGAGAGAGATCCATCCATCCACAAGCACCCATCTGCAGATAAACAGTATTTCTCTTTCTCTTTCTCTTTTGTTTCTTGTTTGTTTTGCTCAGTAGATCTGACTCTTCGTTTTTCTTCTTTTGTACTTCTGATTATTCCCGGGAATTCACTTTTTGTGTTTAATTCTCTATATTCTTTACAGTTTCAGTTACTATTTGCATCTATTTCTAATGACATTGTTTTCTTCCGTCGGTGAGGATCTCTGTTGTTAGCTGCTTTTTTGGTTCTGATGATATGTTTACGTAGTCACTATTGTAATCATGAAATAACCTTTTCTTTTGTTTCAAGGAAATGAGCGAATTGCTTAACAATATAAGTTTCCCTTTTTGCTTTGCATTAATTAGATCAGCTGGAGCTTGCTTACTTTTTTTTTGCCTTTTTGACTTAGTGGGAGAGAAAATGGGACCATGTTAATATGTTATGTTTAGGAATTTGTTAGAGCTGAGCTGGGCCCTCCTTCATGTGAGAAATATATTGTCACCAACATTACATGTGGGTAGCTCTTCTTTTTCAGCTGGTTTTAGAACTACCATTCATGCTTTGATTTGGATCTGTTTTCACACTTCCACCATAAGTAAGTGTCTTGTGCTCTTCGTTATTTGTTATTTGTTTTAATTAAATTTAGATCTACTTCACTCTCTGTTTAACTGGATCTAATTAATAATCTCATACCAATTTACATGTAAATTAATGGGTTGTGTTTGTTGAATTTCTTCTTCTTGTGATATTCTCTTCTTTCTAATTTATGATGCTCAATGTGATCTCCTAGGCAATAGTAGGTAGGAAATCAGAGCTTGTGTAGTTTTGTTGGCTGTTGCAAGTTTCAAAATTTCCTTTTCTTCTCCATTGACTTGATGGCATTCTATTAAGCATAAATGGAAGATTGTAATTTATGCTATGGAGATCTGTTTGTTGATCCTGTTTTGAATAATCTTTTACATTGTATGCTTGCAGATTATTAATTCTCTCAACATCATGAAGCATAAAGATGGAAAACCATTTTCCCAACATGATAAAAGTTCCAAGATTGTTCCTATGACTATAATGCTTGTTGCACTATGTGGGTTTTCATTTTATCTTGGTGGAATCTTTTGTTCTGAGAAAAACAAAATCGAGGTCATGGATGTCACAAAGGCAATCCCATCTCCGAAAGAATCTGCAGTTGCTCCTCTCCAGATCAAATCTGTTTCCTTTCCTGAATGCAGCAGCGAATATCAAGACTACACTCCATGCACAGATCCAAGGGTATTTCGTAATATTGAATTTCGTAGTGTTAGTGCCTTAGTGGCTATCTAGGCTACATTCATACTAATTATATGTACTTATTGTACAGAGGTGGAAAAAGTATGGTCTTCATCGGCTTACTTTCATGGAACGCCACTGCCCTCCAGTTTTTGAGAGGAAGGAATGCTTGATTCCACCTCCTGATGGGTATAAACCACCAATTAGATGGCCAAAGAGCAGGGATGAATGTTGGTACAGGTATTGTGATCTGTTTTTGATGTTTGCTATTTTATGTTGAAGATCTTGCTAACTAAAAATCCATTAAGTGAATGATTTACCATGTGGATCTGGTTTCAGGAATGTGCCTTATGATTGGATTAACAAGCAGAAGTCAAACCAAAATTGGCTGCGGAAAGAAGGGGAGAAGTTCCACTTTCCTGGTGGGGGTACTATGTTCCCTAGAGGAGTTGGTGCCTATGTCGATTTGATGCAAGATCTGATTCCAGAACTGAAAGATGGCACTGTTCGAACTGCCATCGACACAGGATGTGGGGTGAGTTCTTATTTTTTTTCTTTAGTTTCTTTATTGCTGCCTGATTCATTATATATTTGTTACAATGAAAATGTGTCGTATCAAATTCTTTTTTATCATCACTCGTCTTGTTTTTATCCCAACAGAAAGCACAAGTCACTTAATCTAGATGATTATTTTTATTTACAGGTTGCAAGCTGGGGAGGTGATTTATTGGATCGTGGAATTTTAACTGTTTCTCTTGCACCCAGAGATAATCATGAAGCTCAAGTCCAATTTGCTTTAGAACGTGGAATTCCTGCAATTCTTGGCATCATTTCAACACAGCGCCTCCCTTTCCCCTCAAATTCATTTGATATGGCCCATTGCTCAAGATGCCTTATACCGTGGGCGGAATTCGGTAATTAATTATTGCTCAGTGTCATAACATCTAATGCAATTTTTATTTATTTTATTTTATTTTATTTTTTTGCAAGATTGCTTTATGCTTTTAAGATAAAGTAACATCAATGAGTAGTTGCTTTAGAAAATGTCTAGTTTCATAGCAGTAACTTATTGATCCTGTAACTATATTAAGTTCCTTTACCACAATGCCAATATATAGAAAAATATTTATTTGCTGGCTGTTATGTTTTAGTTGGATAAGTATGGAATCTATTGGATATCTTCCATAGTTTCCTCTTTTTCATGAAATTCAAAGATAGTTTTGGAGTTGAAGACCTGGTGTGGGTAGGACCCCTTGATATTCAAATGGTGTGATGGAGCGTAATTGAATAGTTTACTTCAATAAACATGTGACAATAAATTCTAAAATATAACTACCACAAACTTTTAAATTAGTTTATTTCCTTTACCAGGATGATGCGACTTGTAATTCATTCAAAGATGCCACTTTCTGTTTTTTACTGAAAATATTGTGCTTTCAGGTGGAATTTATCTCCTAGAAATTCACCGCATACTCCGTCCTGGTGGATTTTGGGTTCTGTCTGGCCCACCAGTCAACTATGAGAACCGGTGGCGAGGTTGGAACACCACTGTTGAAGAGCAGAGATCAGATTATGAAAAGTTGCATGACTTGCTTACTTCCATGTGCTTCAAGTTGTACAACAAAAAGGATGATATTGCAGTGTGGCAGAAATCTTCAGATAACAGTTGCTACAGTCAGCTTTCGAACCCCGATGCCTACCCTCCCAAGTGTGATGACAGCCTTGAACCAGATTCTGCATGGTACACTCCACTACGTCCTTGTGTAGTTGTTCCAAGACCGAAACTAAAGAAATCAGATTTGGATTCTATGCCTAAATGGCCAGAGAGGTTGCATGTAGCACCTGAACGTATTTCTGATCTTCATGGTGGTAGTGCTAGTACTTTCAAGCATGATGACAGTAAGTGGCAGGTAAGAGTGAAGCACTACAAAAAGTTACTACCTGCTCTTGGGACCGAAAAGATAAGAAATGTAATGGACATGAATACAATTTACGGAGGATTTGCTGCGGCTGTAGTTGATGATCCTTTATGGGTTATGAATGTGGTTTCATCCTTTGCTGCCAATACGCTTGCTGTGGTCTATGACAGGGGTCTTATCGGAGCCTATCATGATTGGTAATTTTCCATGCATCCATTTTACATTGAAGATTTGAGCATGCATCGATGACAGAATTCTGTTCAGCCTTCACTTTATACAATGTTGGAATTTACGTGGTAAAGACTCATTTTGTCTGCTGTTTGACAGGTGTGAAGCTTTCTCAACTTATCCTCGAACCTATGATCTCCTTCACCTTGATGGTCTCTTTACAGCAGAAAGTAACAGGTAAGACATTGGGCTCAAGTTTCCTTTATTACATTTCTGAACTCACAGAATTCACATTTAATGAATTGTAAATTTAACATTCCATAATCCATCCTAGGTGAGAAAATTTATAGCGCAACACCTTGTACAGATTAGGTTTGGTCTTCACTATGAACTTCCCACACGCAGATGAGAAGACACTGAGAAAATGATAGGATTGTCTTTTGTAGTGCAGAAAATGATGCCTGCCTAAATCTTGTTCACTTACTTTTTTTGGTTAATAGTACATCAATAATTGTTAGAACTTTGGGCAGATGTGAAATGAAGCACGTGCTCTTGGAGATGGATCGCATCCTACGTCCGGGTGGATATGCTGTAATACGGGAGTCTGTGTATTTTGTGGACGCTATATCTACCATTGCAAAGGGGATGAGGTGGGGTTGCCGTAAAGAGAACACAGAGTATGGAGTTGGGAAGGAGAAGTTATTGATTTGCCAGAAAAAACTCTGGTACTCTTCTAACCAAAGTTGAAGTTGATGATTATTCAATATCCCTCAAGGGCCAAGATTCTTTATAATTCCAAATGGATAGAAAGCAGTTGGATTACCCACAGATATTAGATTGTTCCATACAAGTCAAGAAACTTTAAATTCAAATTTGTCAATTGTAGCTACCTAATAATATAATTTTATTAAATTATAAATATATATTTTTTTGTAAGGTATCAACATTTCGGTATTGTATCTTCCTCATCTATTTGTAAGGTATTAATATTTATATTTATACATATATTTTCTTTTTCCAATTCTTGGTTTTCTAATTGTAATTTGCTATTGAAATTTCATTATATGTTGCAATTATTCGCTCTCAATGCCTTAATTTAATTTAAATTTTTAAGTTGTTTGTGTTTAACTTGACTTTTTCTATTTGTGTTGTGTTGTTCTAAGCTTGTGCGAGCTTTAGAGGTTTCGAGTCCACTTATGAATTGGATGGCAAGATTTTGTTTAAACTGTCTATATTCAAGTCCAGTGAAACGGTGTAAATTAGAACTTTGTTCTCTACCCCTAACATGAGAATGAGATGATACAACTTACATGGCTATCAACACTAGTGTTGTAAATTAGGGTCGGGCCCATTTCCCGTTCTGTACCAATTGGCACAGCCGTACGGGCAGTGGGGAGGCCCGGTGGCACGGCCTTTTGGGGCCATGCTGTGCTGGCCGACAGAATGGAACCCACGAGCCATAAAGAAGCTGGCCTCCTATATTTAAAAAAAAAAAAAAATCAAAAGAAATTAAATTAAAAAAAATGCTTAAATTATTATTATACAAATCAATCAGAGAATCACTCATCATGAGAAATTGTCTCAAGAGTAATTATTAATAATATTATTTTCTTTGTTGAAGCAATTGTTGCTACTATTATTAGACTAAATGGTACTGTTGCCCTCTAAATTCTTCACGAATTACTTATGTCCCTCCAGAATTATTAAAATGATCACTAAACTCACTGAAATTGGCAAGAAGTGACGGAATCCAAACGGGAATCACTTTCCGTCTATAATTCGCGTCACGTGACTTCCATGTACGATTGTAAAAAAGGGTAAAATGGAAATAATAAAAATCAAAGCATCTGATATATCAGCATTGATTAACTTCACAAAAATATTTTATTGTTCTTATGGAATTTTTTTTTCTAATTTAAATATTCTACTTAAATATTGATTTAATATATATAATTAATGAAAAAAATGAAATAAGGTCCTAAAATCATGTATATTTTAGTTATTGTAACCAATCTCAGCACTTTTACAATAAAATTACCAAACATATGTATACTACTTTTGAGTTATACAGTAGTTTTAAAAATACAATTAACCAAATATCTACTGATTAACTTCACAGCCGATTATTCCTTCAGCATAGCTGATTATCCCTCCAGCACAACCGATTATCAAGGCCCCCAGGCTCGGCCCCCTAGTCCAACCCCAATTTACACCATAAAATGGAGAGCCATTACATAGTCTATGCCATCTCGCCTCTCGCTTCTAATCCTTCTGGATTATTAACTCCTCCATAGTCCACAGCGGATTAGCAGGAACCAATTTCCAAACCACTTTAATTTTGCACCTAATTATCAGCTTGGAGGTTTTCCACTTGTGGATTTTCACAATGTCTTGCAAGTCATCTGACATAAAAATGATCAAGTGTTCAACAATGCAACTGCATAATTGAAGTTCACTACAATATATTAGAAAACTCAATTACAAGTTTACAACAAAGAGAAAAGAGAAAATGGGTGTAAATAACACTATTTACTCTCTTGGTTTTAGGATACCATCCATTTACTAATTAAAGTTTAAATAGCACCAAAGTATGGTTTGAGACAAAAATGGCCTCACTTCGTTCCTTCATTCGAAATTATTTTTTTTTTCTTACAAATTCGAGATTTATCGGACAAATTCGAGACTTGTTTTGGAATTCAAGACTTATAGGACATTTTTATAATTTCGAGACTTACTAGGCAATGCACTCAAGAATCAAGATAGTTGCCGAGGGTTTTCAGTAATTTATGGTTATGAACTGGAATGAAAGTTTACAATTAGTTATTATTTATTAACGATAAAAACTTCGTATGTCATATAATTTTAGTGGTATTTTTTGGAATTCGCACAAAAATAATAAAATTGTAAAATATTAAAGATGTGTAATTTATAAAAAGTATAAGGACGTGTTTGATATCTTAAATTTGTGAAGTGAGGGATCATTCTGGATCGGCCAGCTATCTTATCCACTTGTACTTCCTCCACCCTCCTTTCTCTCTCTCTCAGTCTCTCTCTGAGTTTCATTTTCATGGCGTTTTCGTCGACCAATGAATGTTGAATTTCTTTTGTAAAAGCAGTTAAATATACTTCAAAATCTGAAGTTCAGTTTTTCAGACATTTCCTTTGTCTGAATCCAAAAAAATTAAGTGAATGGCTGCTATAGCATGGCCGTATAAGCTCTCTCAGTCACCATCTAAGGTAATGCACCTCTCTATTTCTCTCTTTCAGCTTTTTATTCGAATATTGCCTGAAATGCAATTTTCATTCAATAGAAAATCAATTTTTATTTATGTTCATATTTGCAAACTGCAATTAAATAGGAATAGAAACCCCGCAAGTTGAAGATGAATTGTAATCAAGTATCTAATGGTTGAATACAAAATCTTGGGTTGTATTCTTAGTATTTAGGGTTTTAAAACGCTTGATATAGTTTTTAGAAAATCACATAAAAAAAATTCAAAAAAATTAATTTTTTTTTTTTATTGTTATTCAATATTTGATCAAGTATTTGGATGCATCCAAAACTATTTGTAAATACAATGGAAAAACTATAACCCTCATCTCTTTAATTTTTTGTATCCCCTGTTTTTGAAAGCTTGGGTGATATTGTTAGTCTAGGGGCTGTTTGCTTTTTTGTCTAAAGTCTTATAAGACCTTAATTTATTAGATATATGGATAAGTCTTAAAAATTAAGATATTATGATATGTTTGTTTTTTTCATTTTAGATGACTTATTACAAATATAAAATTGATTAGGTTGTGTTAGGGTTTCTTCAAAATTGGGAATTTTTGGAAAATTGATTTTTAGTATTTTATTATGTGCGGACAAAATCATAAATGTATGAATTGTTATAAGATATTTTTGGAAATTTATTAAAAAACTCTACTGTATCACTTTTTGAATAAGATAAAAGTAAAAAAATTTTACTTTTTCTAAAAGACATATATATCTTAAAATAAGATATAATATCTTAAAATAAGATATAAGTTGAAAAAACAAACAAACTGATTTATCTTAATTTAAGATATAAGAGGTAATAAGTCTTATTGGGAAAAAAACAAACAGCCCCTTAGTCATATAAGGTTGAGTCTAGAATGCATTTTGATGCATGTGCGATGTGCATCTTCCATTAAAGGACACAAATTGTATGTTAAAAAAAGGTGTCTCAATTTGTGTCTAACCAATCAAATTGAGACATGTGTCTACATTATTTATGGTTTATGGTTTATGGTTTAGGGTTTAGGGTTTATATAAGAATTTGAAAAATAATAATTAAATGTAGACACATGTTCCAATTTGGTTGGTTAGATACAAATTGGGACACCGTTTTTGGATAGAAGATTCGAGTTCTCCATTAAATTGATTTCATGTGGCATGATTGATTGTAGATTTGTAGTAGTCAATAGGCTCTCGCCTCATATACCCTGTTGTGGCTATGCAGATTGAATCAAGAACCCCAGCTTTAACAACCTTGTTCTCTTTCTCCTATGCACCAATCAACCAGGCCACAAACTACCCAATTACAGTTACAAATCAGTGTCAATTTTCACACTCAAAGACCTTATTATATGCTACCTTAAATAGTCCGAGAGGGTTTGGACAACGTTCGCCAAGGAAAACCAAAAAGACCAAGAAGTCGAAGAAGACTGGGTATGATGATGAAGATGATGATGATGGAGATGAAGATGGAGATGAAGATGAAGCAGAGGAAGGTGTAATACCAGAGATAGTGACAAATAGAATGATAAGCAGAATGGGGTTGTCTGTGGGGATTCCATTGATGATAGGGGTGCTATTCTTCCCATTGTTTTACTATCTAAAGGTGGTCCAAAAGATTGATGTCCCAACATGGGTGCCCTTCATTGTGTCCTTTATCTTCTTTGGGACAGCCCTGTTGGGGGTAAGTTATGGCATTGTGTCAGCCAGTTGGGATCCAATGAGGGAAGGCTCACTCTTGGGTTGGAATGAGGCTCAAAAGAACTGGCCTGTTTTTTGGCAATCTCTCAGGGGTCGTCGATCCACCAACAAATAAAAGAACAACATCATCACTCTTTGCTTTTTTGTCTATGCTTCATGGCCATTAACATCTGTATAAATCCTATCAAAATTAATGATATTCGCATTACTTTCAAGGTTCATGATGCTTGAATTCAGAGTTATTTGATGAACATAATTTAATTTCTCACTTACAAAATATCAATGCTCCCTCTATCCACACTCTCTTCTAAACTTACAAGGGCTCATATTAGGTTAGCCTTGAGTTCGAAGTGTTATTGACAAGAACTTTTGAGATTTTAAAGATAATATCAGTTGTGGGCCGATAATGTTGGGCCTCCCGATTTGGGTAGGGGGTTGTCCTAATAGTTGGTAGGGGGAGCCTGGTTGGGGACCCAATAGGGAGGGGTAGGGGTATGGCCGTATGGTGACTAGTTAGGGTTATTTAATTAGTATTTTCTTTTTATGGCCGGACGAATTCATTTCATCCCATTAAATAATCTATAGGGATGACCATTTTCGTCTCTACGAATTAAGTAAGGGGAAGAAAACCAATATTGGTCCCGATATCATTGAACGACTGATTTGAGGTGCGTTAGTTACTATATTTGACCTATACCAACCAAATATTATTTCTTGTAGTGAACCTAATATATCGTTCAAATCTAGGGACCAAATAGATAATCACCTTAAATACCTAGCCGTCGGATGCCATGCTGTAACAGTCTAGGCCCTCACCGAGTAGATATTGTCCGTCTCGGACTTTATGTACGCGTCCTTCACTCTAACGGATTTGCTTTAGATCATGGGCTTCACGCAAGCATTCTTCACTTATACTTTAGATCATGAGCTTCACGTAAATATCCTTCATTTATTGTCCAAAATGCGTCAACTTAGTTAGAAGAGACCAATGATTATATACAAGTCACGTACCTCACTTGTTAGTGATGTGAGATGTGACAGATGCAACAAAAGATTTCTAGAAAATGGGTTATTTGAACAAAAACGCCATTATATCTAGCTTTTTGATGGTTATGAGCAACGTGGGTATGGATTTCTTAAATATATATATATAATAAATTGATATTATTAAGGGAAAGTTGCATAAATACCCATAAATTTAGTCAATATTGCACATGGGAAAACTTTTAATTTGCCAAAATACTATTTACTAACATTTTGACTAACCTTAAAATATGAAATTTCCAAATTACCACTTACTTATTATTGTTTTTTTCTAAAAAAAATTATTATAATAAAATTAATTAAATAAAAAGAATTGCTACAGGAGGATATCTAATGATTTCCTCCAAATAACAGTGATCAATGATCTCCGTTGATATGGAATGTGGATATGGGATAGATAAAACTCCTCTAATATGGATGAGATTCTGGATCTCCTCTATTTTAGAGAAGATTGACATCTCCTCAGATTTGTGTGCTGTTGTTTTTTATATTTCTTAGGAATCTAAATTCATTGTAAATCAATTTGGCAAAATCTGGCATCACCAATTACATCTAAATTTTTTATTTTTTATTTTTTTATTTTTTTTATTTTTTTTTTATTGTAATTCCATATTTGTATATGTAACCCATATAATCTGATTTCCTATTGACCTGAGTAAATACGGTAATTACAACTAAGGAATTAAAAGTTTCTTTTTCCTTATTAAGATTCCTAATTAGTAAACCTGCACTTAATGTAGGAGTGAAAATCTATTCTTTTTAAAATTTGGTTTCCAATATATCATGAACAATATATATATATATATATATATATGAATCATTAAGTTAGGGAATCCCACACAAAAAATTCATGTGGAATCCCGCACCTAATAACCACAATATATATAGTATTAAAACAAAATAAAAATGTGTTGCATATTTCTTTGATCTTCGAATTCGTATTAGAAAGTCATCAACAATTGATGAATTTTACAAAAGAATTAAAACATCGTTTCATCTTCGTCACCATCTAAACAATATTACATTTGGTTTTTAAATATTAGTATATTTTTTCTTGCTTTAACTTGACTATCTGTTTTTGTCTTGCCCCCCCACCCAAAGCTAAAATTTTGGCTTCGCCCATATATATATATACAAAAATGTTCAAGTTAGTGCGCACTGATATAACTCCATCGATGCATTGGATGTAGACCATTAGATTTACATATTTTGACTCAAAGTGTATGCACTTGTCAAAACTTCTCCATAATCAATGGTCTATATGCATTGGTATTGATGAAGTTACATCAGATGTGAACGGGACCGTATATATATAAGTAATTATCATTCTAGGATGGTATTTTATCTTGTTTACATTCTTGTACATTTTCTTTATTAGCTATACGAGACACTTAAGGGTTTCTCCCACACACACTCTAAAATTATGTCTCCGAGAAATTTTAGAGTATGGGTTGCTCCCACCCACACTCTAAAATGTTGTCTCCAAGAAATTTTTTAGAGTTTCTACACTTGATTCTCTAAATTTAGAGAACCATATCTTATCCTATAAATTCACTTTTCAACATTTTTTATTCCATTTATATCCTTAAACATTTTTTTTAAAATTCAATTTATGTATAATAAATTTTAATTTATACAATTAATTAACATAAAAATTATACCATTAGAAATGTCTCATTTAGATCTTTAAAATGAGTCAAATATTGAATATTAATTAATAATTTTTTTTATTTACTATACTTTATCATTTGTCGTCATTTTATTATTTTGTTATAATTTTCTCTAAAAAAAATTATTTTATGTTATAAAAAAGTCGTCATTTTATTATTTTGTTATAATTTTCTCTAAAAAAAATTATTTTATGTTATAAAAAAAAAAAAAAAAAAACTCTTGTTACATATTGATAATTATAAGTTAGTAATAAAATAAAAACCAAAACATAGTATTAAAATAATAAATATTAATATTAAAAATTAGTTATTATACATTCATGCACTAATAAACCATTATATTTATATACAAAAAAAAAGTATATATATAAAAAATAAAAATAAAAAACAAATGTTGTTATAAATAATATTTGTTAAAATTTAGTTGAACAATAATTTATTAAAGAAACTAAAAAATAATAATGAAAATATAAGTTATTTGAAGATATAAATAGAAATAGGGATAGAGATAGAGATAAGGATAGAGAATGTAGTGGGAGTGAAAAAATTTTAGAGATAGAATCTGGGAGGAATATTCCTTTTTAGAACTCTATTTTAGAGATAGAGATAGATCATTGGTGGGAGATGCTCTTACGTTATGTTTGGTAGGAAGGAAAGAGAATAAGAGAGATGGATGAATTAAGAAGGGGAGAAGGTATGAGGGATGAAGATGATAACATATATCATTCTTATTATTTGGTATTGAAAAGAGAGTTGAATGAATGAATTGATATAGAATTATAAATTTACTATATCACCCTTTTATAAATTGGAGGGTAATAAAAATGGAAGGGTAATATTATCATTTCCCACCTATGAGATCCCTCCTCTTCTCATTCGTCCAATGATGGAAGGATTGATTTTGGTGGGCCCGGAAGGAGTTGAGATCCCTCCTCTTCTCCTTTTATCTCTCTTGTCTCTCCAGCTAAACAATGAATTGGAGCTCTCCCCTCACCCCACTCCCTTCCTCCATCTCTCCCTCTTACCACAAATAGCCTTAGAGATGAAGTCAATTATTATTTCCCTTTTTATAAACAACATAGGTTGATTCTTGTCTGCAATGAGGATTAACGTAAATAATTGTCTTGTTGTTTGTCTATACATAAAATATACAAAGAGAAAAAATTTGTTTTTTTTTTTTTTTGTTCTTGAAAATAATGTTCATCACTTCAGAATCAAATAAACTTTAATAATATTAAAAAAAAAAAAAATGTTTTGGGGTTTTTAAAATGAACAAAAAAAGTATTGTTGGAGTCTAGCAAAATTGTTTTGTAGTGTATATAGAATATCATTGTTATTTTTAGTAATTTTAATTATGATAAAATTGTCATATAATTAAAATAATTAAAATGGAGTGTAGAAAAATATTTAGGGATTTTTTTTTTTTTTTTTTTTTTTTTTTTTTTTTTTTTTTGCACTTAAAACTTAATGGGTCTGAATTAAAATTTATGACTTTTAGCATAATTCCAAATCATTGGATTGTATTTAATATATTGTCTTCCAAGGATATCCTCCCAAAGATAACATATTTCCAGTTTTATCATAATTTTATATTATACAAATTTATTTCTCTTAAGTTATTACATATGATAAACAAATTTAAAAAAAAAAACATTAATCATATTGTCACTTTAACACCATCGCTGAACCTTCAATTCTATATTATTATTACTTTTTGGTAAAATAAAAACCAATTCTAAATCAGTATTTATCATATTTATTTAAAAATAATAATTATTTATCATATCTTAATCATGAATAATATCTTATTAATATTACATAAAAATAGTTTAAGATTTGTTAAATTATTTTTATTTAGTTGTGTGTCTTATATAAAATAAAATTACATAACAATTAATAGTAATAAGGGTATAAATGTCAAATTACTTGTTTTTAAACCATTTTATTTGTATAAAAATAAAATAAAAACAAATAAGTTGACAATCTATTTAGAAGTTATAAAAAAAAAAAAAAAAAAAAAAAAAAAAAAAAAAAAAAACTTGTCATTCAGTTTTAGGTTTCGGTCACTATTCAGTCTTTGGTAAAATTCAAGACTGTTAAGATTTTAGACAAAAAAACAAACGATCATGTTAACCGCTAAAAACGGCTTAAGAAATTAAAGGAGTACTTTCCTCGGCGCATCGAAGGAGAACCGAAACCCGGGTGGAAATCCTATAATCCATCGAGAAATATCCCGGTCCCAAGGCGACTGGATCTTCCCCTCCTCCACTTTTGGGGACCCTCAAGAATTCACGGTCCCCGATACAACTGAGACCGGATCCGGGACCAAGGAAGTAAGAACAAGAGCAATCTCGCTCCAATCATCGCCCTAATTCTAGAGGACCATCAAGACTCACCAACGCTGCCGAGAGGAGCTACTTGGGCGGAGTTCCCGGTTCGCCCGGTTCAATCAGCGTAAGGGTCATCCGGGCCCCTCCATTTGCCCGCCAGAACAGTCTAGAACCACTGCTGCAATACGTGAACCGGTGAAGGGTTGATGCAAGCCCTTGTAGGGCAACCAGCTTAAACAGGGAAGAAGCCCAGAAGAAGTTAGGGAGGTAGATGGGCATTAAATTTTCCTAGTTGACAATCAAAGGGAAAGAGGGAAGATCAAGGGCTCCGATCGATTCTAACCAACCAGCTTCGACAACCCGATTGCGGTCTAGCTCAGCCCTACAAATGGTCAACTCTAATCATCACCAAAAAGGGAACTTGAGTTCCATCAGGCATGAAGGATTCAAAAAGCACATATGTAGAAAAAGGAAAGCATGGAAAGAAGCGCTTGACAGTGGCAACGTGATAGGCGTTGCCATTGTCCCGCAGCAATCTCAACAGGTGAAAGCGACTCGTCAGTTCAGCTCACGCTCCCAGCCAATCAGAATTGGGAAAAACACCACATAATCGCCTACGAAGCACCTACACAGACACTAGGGCATAGGTGGCACCACCTCGGCCGTCCGTGGCATGTGTGCCACCCACGCCCAATAAGAAGCAACAGTGGAGATCCCTTAGCAATTAGCCCGCATAAAGAAGGGTCTCTCACCCACCAACCGGACCTCCACGTCAGCCTTATGGCCTAGCTAGAGAAATCTCGACCCTCCAAGGCGCGTGTCGTGGTGGAACTAGAGAAAAGAAGTGGTGAGGATCATGCCAAATGCTCCCTCAAGGGAAGGCCTCCCTCACCTACTAAATCCTAGACCCTTTATAAATACCTCCACTCGAAATGAGAAGGGAGGTTGGACCGAAGAGGGATAGAGATAATTTTCTACTATAGAACGACTAGTCTCCCGATTGGAGACCAAGAGTTTTCTTCCTTCATTGTACTACTATAGAACGACTAGACTCTATTAAGAGACCCAAAAGAGAGAAAGTGTATAACATTGTACCCCATATTCCCCTCCTATTTGAAAGTTGTAATTACATCATGTATAATGAGAAATGTCATTTCTTTTCCTCCGTATGAGAACTCATTTGTCATCTATTTAGTGCCTTGTGAATAGTGTCTAGCCTGGTTGAAACTGGTACCAGCACACCTAGGAACCGGTCCCGACTAGCCTCTACAGCGGCCAGGTTCCCCTTAAATAGCAACAACCCCTCGGTTGTCCTTACTTGATTGCCTCTACCCCGGTACCCACTATATCGTGGTAGAAGCGGGAACAGACCACGCCTGGACCCCTTCGACCTTTGAGCACCGTTCCGTCAGGTCTAAGCGTTGTCCGGATAACGACGACTGATTTTTGGGATAACAGATCCCTTAGTGGATTGTGAATATCATCCTATCACTCTTTAGATTATTTATTGTTGTGTAAAATGACTTTTGTACATCTAAACTATTAAGTCAACGGTTAGTCAAATCATTAGTCAATATAAATTAGGGAAGTTTGTGCAATATTGACTAAATTGACGGGTTGTTTGTACAACTATTATTAATTGTTTAAACATAGTCATCGAACTCAACCTGGTCTCTTCTTTTAACATGTGAGGGAGTGAGTAATGTTTTTGATTTTTTATTTTTTTTCAATCATCTGAAGCAAGAAATCAAAAGAAACATGCATGTTGTAATCAAAGTAATCAATCAAACATTGGAAATAGAGAAAGAGTTGGGATTTAGATATACACAATATCTAACTTTAGAATAGATCGCTGAATAGCTTTTTATATAAATCACTTTTCAAATATTGAACGTTATAGATTTAATGTATATACATGTAATTAAAGTGCTGTGTGGGATTTTTGAATTTGCTTCCAAAACCAAACTAATGGGAAAAAAATTATATATGAAGGGATGGCTTTAATTTGGACCTTGACTATGCTTTTCTTGCTTATGAAGATCTTACAACAACTTCTTTACCTAAAGTCTGGCTTTTTATATCTCGACACGCATTTTTCACTTATTATGACTAGCTACCGTATTATTAATTTTTGTTGAAGTATTATAAGAACTATTTCAAAGGACGATATATATACAGTCCGGATATCTACTTACACAATCTGAGAAGAAAACTCTTTATACATACTTGTTAAATGAGCATAGTGAGATTTGAACCCCGAACCTTTTATATGGAAGGGATGTGTATTAACAGTTCTATTAAAAGGTGATGTGCAGCTAGTATAACCTGACGATAACTACATCTCTCGATATGTTAAGGTGGTTTGAAGTTCGAAATTATTATACGTATCCGTCGGTTTTCCGCTTTTTAATAGAAGAAGACAGCATATAAAGAAAATGATGTTTGAAAAATGAAAAGAAGAGTGTTGTGTTGTGGTATGGTATGGTCTGGTGTAGAGAGAGAGAGAGAGAGAGAGAGAGAGAGAGAGAGGAGAAAGAGAGAGAATGAGTTGTTTAGTTGTCCCTCTGTTCCAAGCATTCTTTGCTTAAAGATGGGTTAGCCCCAGGAATAAAGGCAAGGACAAAAACAGAAAACAGTGGGGTTAAAAGTTAAAGCAGCAAATAGAAACCAAAGCAAGGCTGACAACCGACAATAGCCAGTTAACATTTTCTCTTGATTAAAGTAGTCTTGTGTTTAGTCACCGCTCACTGCCGGTTAAATGTCTACTGCTGCCGTAGCCGTACCTTCAAAATTTTTAATTCTGTTAAATAAGACAAATTTAGCAAAATGACTTGTTAGAATCTTTGACAAGATTGAAGATCTTCTTATTTTCCGATTTTGATAATGTTACAGTTACAGTAACAGTCATCATACCTTAGTCCTTACCCTCTCTTCTCCCTTCTGATTGGATGGACCACCACATGCTTCTTGTGAGTGACTTTCACTTTCGTTTCAAATCATATTTCTATTTTCATTTTTTTTTTCTTTTTTTAGATTAAAAATATTAATAAAATTGTACTAAGATTCTCGCTTGTGACATTACAACTTACTTGCTATACCAATGTCATCATTTTACCCACAACACTATGCCCCCTGTGCCACTCTCTTAATCTTTTCTTTGCATTTTTTAGTATTTCAAATTAAACCCGCAACAACGAGATGAAATTTGTCTAATGATATACTCTTCACACCCACATCACGGCATTATGGGTTCAAATTATTCTCTCCTTAAAAAATCCTAAATTTATATAATATTTTGAAAAAAAAAAAAAAAATCAAGCCCGTAGCAGCATAACCACAAAACCATAAATGAGAACTCACATTTTACATTTGAAAATGAATTGTGCTTATGTATATTATGTGTCCACATTCCATTCAATATTAATGGCGGAGGTTTGAGCTTCATCACAAACATTTTAGAAGTATGTATGTTGAAGTTTTTTCTTCGATATTGTGAGAGTGGATATCTCCCAATAAAAAGTGGATATACGTACCACGTATATATTATTTGATCTCGGTAGGACTTTTGACTATTTAATGTCAGAATTTATTGTAATATTTACAATATAAAAAAACCCTAATATTAATTATTTAAACTCTACATTTATTATTGTCATCCTATGACATCTAAAAGTCTTCTTACTAAACCTTTTTTTTTTTTTTTTTTTAACTGTTTTTTTGAAAGAAAATTGTTAATTTGTATTTTAAGAGCACATGTTATAAATTAGAAAAATAATTAAAAAAAAGTTATATTTATATTTTCAAAATATATAAAATTGTGGATTGATGTATTAAAATAATAAATATAAAATATTTAATTAAATTTTAGATTGTTATCTTAACAAGATAATTTTTTTAAAAAAGTTTCTATTATGTATTGAATGAATAAGGAATGATTCCCGGGCTTTATAAGAGTATATCCAATGCAAATGTGGCTTGCATACCAATAATTATTGATATGGCAACAATGTCAAGAGATTTGCTTCCTATGTGGTATAAAAATAGACTTGATAGACAATCAACTCAAAATTTGGTCTCCAATGCTTCCGTCTAAAACACAATTTTTTTAATGACGTGTCCATCTTTTTTTTTTCCTGTTTTATTTTTTATTTTATTTTCTTACCAAAAATATATGAAAAATTAATGTCAGTTTTAAATGTTTGCTGAGTCAACCTAAAAAATAGCTGTGCAACAGACCGTCTGAAAGTGGACGGTCATGTTGACAATGTCTAATACTTTTTTTACCACGTCAGCTTGAGGTTGAATATACACGGTTGCATTGGAGACACAATTGTTAACGTAATGTCTATTTATCCTACGTGGCATCTCTTTTTTTCACAAACCACGCTTGCATTGGAGATGCTCTAATAAATCAAATCAGTTTGAAATAAATGGGTATATTTGTACAGAAGAATATTTGACAAGCAGAAAATCCTTTTTAAATTTTGAAAAAAATGGGATTACTAAATAAAATTAGTTAAATCATTTTGATTCTCCAATATATTCTAATTTCTTTTTTTTTTTTTTTTTTTTTTTTTGAAGGGTACAATATATTCTAATTTCGAAATTTAATAAAATAATCCTTTTAAATAAAAAAATAATATACGGAGCTTAAACATCGATAAAACATTGATGTGATTGTTCCTAACCTGTCAAATAAAAATACTATGATCAAATCCTAGCCTCTAATCTGATTAACAGCGTCACATCCAATCAAGCAGTGCCACGTGGTGACTTCTAATACACGTAAGAGATCCGTCCCTTGCGTCAGTATAGACATGTAGGACCCACATGTCCGAAACGATCAAGACCAATTTTATGTTAACATGACCTTATTCGTTAAAAATTCATCCAACACCAAACGGTTTCTGTTCACGTAACGTATCATCTATTTGTATATATATTAATATATGTATTCAGAAACGTTTTCCGTTATTTAACGCCGTCAAATTCTTGGCTTGGCTATGTATGTATATAAATTGAACGAGCCCAACCCAACATATCCTCTGTTCTTCTAAGTTGCAACGTAAAACCCGGAGCTGCATATCCCAACATATCCTCTGTTCTTTTATTTTGTTCCTTCTTCTTTTACCGTTTGGGATCCAAATCCGGAAACTTTAGCCGATATATCGCCGGCGTTTTTGTCTTACGTTGTCAGCTGTTTTATTTGAACTCAAAATCAGCAGTCAGCAGTCAGCAGTCAGCGGAGAGTATTTTTTTGAGTGAGCGAAATTGAAGGGAAGATATTATTATTTCTGATTGAAAAAAAAAAAAAAAATCAATCAGAGCAATCTTGATATATTATTTTTGGTAAGGTAACATGTTGACGAAGGTAAGCAAACACAGAGTATTATTTATTTATTTATTTTCTAGTTGCAGAGAATGCAAGAGAGCAGAGAGCAAACTCTTTTGAATTCTTGTATTATTTCTTCGTCTTTTAGTGTCAGATCTTGTTTGAAGAATCAGATTTTTGTAATGTAGATTGTAGAATAACCATGGAATTGATTTGTGCAGATTATGAAAAGCAAGTAGGGGAAGAAGAAGAAGATCTAAAATGGTGAGAGTTGAGAGAGAGAGAGAGAGTAAAGTGTATGTGAAAAGGAAGGATTTAATAGTGAAGTAAGGAGACAGCTAAGAGAGAGAGAGAGAGGAGGTTGGTTTATTAGCCTTTGGGTAAGTCCTTTTCAAATAATAATGATGCACAAGTGCTTTTGAAATCAACAACTATCTTGTGTTTTTTTTTTTTTTTTTTTTATATATTCTCTTGTCTCTTTGTCTATTCATCCATTCTTTTCATTTCTAGACATCCATCCCAATACCCAATTGGATTGTTTGTTCCATCTTCATTTTCATCATCACCATCATCATCATCATCAATTTCATCATCCTAGTTTTCCATTTTCCATTGATTCAATTTAATAGAGCATTGATTTTGAAAGTGGTATGTATGTATGTATGTATGTATCATGTATGTCCCCATATTCAATGATTGAGTTTTATATAATAAACAAGTAATTGTTCTGATCCCGAGCTCTTTTTGTCTTATTGAAATCAAATGTTTATTGAGCAGCAGGGGTAGAAAGGTAAAAAACAAGAAGAGAAGAAGATGTTTACGTGTATAGCATGTACGAAGCAAATGGGAGATGGTGAAGAAGTAGAAGGAGCGCGTGGGAGTGGAACGCCTAGTACAAAAGAAGCCGTCAAAAGCCTGACGGCGCAGGTACCCTTTGCTTTTCTTTTCATTTTTTTTATTCCTTCTTACCAATGTACGTTTTCTTTGTCCACTGGAACAAACAAACAACGAAATCATAACTCCATTTAACAAATATTATTAACATTAAAAGAGGACCACCAACCACCACAACCACGCTTTCAAAGCCATTTAAACAAACAAAGGTGATCAGGGCTATGGCAGTGGGATTCGAGCACATGTATGTTAATGTACCTATAGATTGTAGAGGCTTCCTTCTAGGCCTAGCTTTAGCTTAGTTTCAGAAGAAAAGAAAAAAAAAAAAAAACGTTTTGATTGTGTGTTTTCCATTTCACATTGAGCCCTGTGTTCGTCAGACCCTTGCTGCTGTGTTTTCCTGACCAGTCACTATTCACCGGTCACGACCAACTTTGCATCCTTCAAAATCCAAAATCCAATCCAATATTCTTCTCTATGTTTACCGAGCCCTTTCAAAGTCAATACCAAATAGTAGGTGCTCCAGTCAAAAGAAATCTTCCCGATACTAAATTAACAAAACATGTAATAGTGGAAACATATTCTCTAGTTAAATCTTTAGAAAAGACACTTGATCATCTTTAGTCTGACCCACCATTGAATTCTTGTCTATGTACAGTGATATATATGGAATAAAAGAAAAGTAAATTATAGTAATGGACAATTTATTTGATCTTCCCACCAAGTAGCACAAAAAGTACACATTCACATTCATTTCAGGCTCTTCTCTTTTCTTTATATTTGTCTTCTTTACTTAATAATAAATAAATAATTTCTATACATGTATGTATGTATGTATAATTGTATAGTAATATAATAGTTTAATTCTACTGTGCCTGCAAATATTCTAGTTATATACATTCTATGATATAGGTAGCTTACAATATTTCGGGATTGGGGTGGGACATAACTCGAACCTTGTATTCTTCGGAGGTATATTTATGATTTTTATGAACGAATAATTTGACAATGTACAGATAAAGGATATGGCAATGAAATTCTCCGGTGCATGCAAGGGGTCGAGTAACTACAAGAAAGGTCATCGGCCATATCCGGATTTTGATGTTGCTTCAGAAGGGGTTCCATATCCCTACATTGGTGGTGGTGTTAGCTCAAGTTCAACACCAGCATGGGACTTTACAAGCTCTAGTCACCATCCAAGTACAAGATCAGACACAAGATTCGCTGCAGGGAGGGATTCAGCGTCGGTATGCGATGTGGTGCTGGAGGATGAAGATGAACCCAAGGAATGGATGGCACAAGTGGAGCCTGGTGTTCACATTACATTTGTCTCCCTTCCTAATGGTGGGAATGATCTCAAACGTATTCGATTCAGCCGCGAGATGTTTAATAAGTGGCAAGCCCAGCGATGGTGGGGTGAGAATTATGATAGAATCATGGAACTATACAACGTTCAGAGATTCAATCGCCAAGCTCTTCAGACTCCTCCGAGGTCTGAGGATGAGGTAATTAATAATAATAATAAACTCTCTAGCTGCTGCTTAGAAGAAGAATATTTGTTTGTGTGTTGTTGAATTATTGATGATAAAATTGGGAATTAATTAATGCAGAGAGATTCATCTTACGCAAGGGAAAGCCCTATGATGAACAAAGAGTGGACACCAAGAAACCACTATAAACCCTCTGGGGATCACAATAATGCTGCTGGAGGATCAAGCGGTGGTGGTTATGGTCCAACAAGAGGTGAGACATCTTTCGATGCAGCGCGCACAACAACTTCATCAAGAGACGAGCCCTCTGTTTCTGTTAGCAATGCAAGCGAAGTGGAGACAGAATGGGTTGAGCAAGATGAGCCAGGGGTCTATATTACCATCAGACAGTTGGCCGATGGGACTAGGGAGCTTCGGCGTGTCAGATTCAGCCGTGAAAAGTTTGGAGAAGTGCACGCGAAGCAGTGGTGGGAAGAGAACAGGGAAAGAATACAAGCTCAATACCTCTAATTAAATTAAATTAAATTACATTACAATTTTCGGCAGTTAAAATTCAGAAAAATGTGTTATGGGGGAAGGGACTAATTCCAGTTTTGTTTCGCAGCATGTAATGACTTTAGAGAATGAAATGGACTGAATTCACAGGTCTTTTCATTCATACATTATTATACATACAAAATCAGATTCTTCATGCTCAATCTTTTCGGAGTGTTTTTGGTTATTTGTAACACACACATATACTTGGAGAAATTTAATTTATTTTATTTCATTTGCACTTAATCCAACTGAGATTTGCACATTTCTTTTGTTTGTATTATAATTAAATTAAATAATTTCCAGGGGTAACCAAGTTACTACATGATTAAATATGATCTCCCTTTAAAACGCAGTAAAAACTTGTCAAATTAAGCCTATCAAGTTCATTTAACATCTATTTTCGAATCAATAAATACAACCATGAGTGAGATTTCAAGTTTATTTAACAAGCAGCAAAATGTAGGAAGAAAATTTCACAAGACACAATCTTATTTTTTTTATTTAACTAGATATAGCAACCATGTTCGCCATTAACAGAAAGAAAATACGATAAACCAAACCAAGGAAAATCCAATCCATCAGCTGACGCTTGTCCGATAATCAAATCCATAATACATCACACTAAAGAGTTTTTTATATCTTCTTTCTTACTTTGCAACACACATTCATCGCGATATACCATAATTATTAAAAGAGCCCTTCTTTTTTATCCCACAACTTTCCTGTTATAACTTCTTCCCGGTTGCAGCTGTTGACTTGGTCTAAGAAACAAGTCTCCTGATTCAGCATTCCATCGCACCCCTGTTTTCATAGGCACCCCGGTCTTCATAGGAGGTGGCTTTAGCTGTCCCACAGACTGTCTGCGAGGAGCAATCGTCATAGTTGCCAACTTCTCAGCTGCATCTGAAACTCCGCGGGATGCATCTGAAACTCCACGTGCAATCCTTCCTTTGTTCATGGCGGCTGCAAAAAATAAATATATAAATAACATCAGGCTTCCATGCCATTAACAGTGCAGAACACAAACTGGAAAAGAAACAGTAAACTATTCAATGGAGTAAAATATATATTTTACAATAAGATACATTGAAAACAAGAAACTTACTTGGACTCTTCCTCCCGACCGAGCGATATTTTGGTAGTTTGGCAGAGTTGTTTATGAATTTATCATTTTTATTTGCATCCTTCAGAAGAAAAACAAGTTTCAGCAGAGGAAGACAAAAGTATGTAATAGGCAATTATTCAGCACCGAGTTCCCTGATAAAGACCTAATAAACAGTTGTGCACAAACTCGACAATATATCTAACAATGAGAAATAGTTTAATGAAATTTTTTACTAAAGAGTTAATGTAGAGTTTTCAGTGGTGACAGGATACCATACTGGGAAATCACATGAAAAACCTAAAACTCTGTGCATGTGTGTGTATAAAATCCCTCTCTCTGCACTGGTATTCCATTCAAATGTCCAATACATGTATCTAAGAGGCTGCCAGGAAAATGCATTATTTTATCTTTTATCTGAACAACTCCTTTGAATCCACAAATTAACAAAAGTGCAACTTCCACATCTGAGAATATGCATGTATAATCAACAACAATAAAGAAAATTTTTGGCCCAGCTTCTAACCTGATTCTGATTAACCATTTCCAACTTGCGCTGAACACCTGCAAGATAATTTTTTATAGTATGAGCATGTAATCTATACATACAAGGGAAGAAAAATTCGAAACCCACCAATTTCATCAGTGCTTGGTAATCCTCTATTACAATATAAGGGAATCTTATTGACTGCCCAGATATCCATTTGCAGGCTTGCAATTTCACATTTTTCTTTTCATTTCTTCCAAACAATTTAGGGATGGCAAAATAACCCACGGGGGCCCACAATTAGGGGGTAGGGATGCGTTTCAATTTGGTGGGGATGGGTTTTATAATCCCCGCTCCGCCCCGCTTAAAATATCATCTTTATTTAGTTCAATGTTTATTTTTTTAAATGATTGAATTTATTTGTTTAGTTTTGAGATTTATGTTTATAAGATCATTTTCAATAGTTTTTTAGAATTACTTTATATATTATATCATATTCATTGGGTTATATATTTATTATTTTAATAAATGATTTTGATAAATGGGTTAAATGGGTTAAATGGGGTAAATGGGGCGAGGATGGGGAAAGCATACCCCACCCCGCTCCATTTATTATGGGGTTTTATGAGGGGATGGGTTTTCAAAAAATAAATGGGGCAGGGTGCGGGTAGGGCCCTGCACCAAACCCGCCCCATTTCCACCCCTTTAACAATTTTAAGCTTTAGATAATATAAAGACTAAACCTCTTAAGTTCAATATCTCAGAGCACTCACCTACGAACTCATTCTATTAAATAGTAATACACAATTCTACGGATACATAGAAAGCTCAGCTTGGATATATCTAGATAAGATCACCTGTATTCATAGGAGCATTTAGCTTTGGAGAAGAAAAATTGCTTGTAAGCTTCGAATTAGATAAAGCCCCCGAATACCTCCTAGCGCCTTGCTGTTCCAATGCTCCCCTCGTCCCAGCTGCAACAAGTGCAAATACAATTATTTAATCAAAACAGTGCACATAAAATTAGGTTCCAACATATATCTGTATCAAGGGAAATCACTTCAAAAATTGCTATTTCTCTTCCATTGTTTGGCTAGGAAATTAAAAATAATAATGATAAAATAAAATAAAGATATACTTACCAGATGGAGGTGTTCTAGTAACAGCTGCTTTGGAACGAAGAGATGGTGGAATATAAAAGCAACTCTGCAACATCAGATGTACAAATGACTGTTTTTAATGTACTTGAAAAAATAACTACTATACTGCAACTCAAGCCCAAGGAACATGATCATGCAAGAGCAACCTCAATTCTGAAACAATACCTTAAAGAAAGGATGTTGCAAGGCTTCTGCAGCTGTTGGCCTCTTGCAGGGATCCCAAGAACAAAGTGACTGAATTATTTTTAGGGGAAAAGACCAAACAAATATATAACAAGTCAGTTATGTTGCCAGTAAACAAGACACTCTTCATATCCTATCTGAGAGCAGCACGCAAAGCCTACCGTCTACCAAATAAAAAGCATGTAATAATATAGTAACCATCTTAACCAATGTCAATATAAAGTGCAACTTACTGTAATCAGGCTGATTGCATCTTCACTCGCAGATGGTATTATTGCAGAGAGATGGACACCATTCAGCTGCCATGACAATTGTAAGTAACATCAATTGCAGTGCTAATTGTTTCTTTGGTGGGTAGAAAAAGCTAATTTTTAATTTGTTACCATCATTGTTTTTGAAGGAAAGAAAGAGTTTATTAACAAAAGAAAAGGATGTTCAAGTTTTGAACAAGCTGTCCACAAATTGTTAATACCATAAATGTTCATGATGAAGATGAACAATGAGAAATCAATTAAACTAAACAAGACATTTTTCACTTCCATAGTTTTCATAGAATACATCAGCCATTCATTCATTTCCAGTGATGAATCCTATCAGACACATTTCCATAGATGATAAAACCTAAAATATACATAAATATCTGCAAGAGAGAGAGGTTAAAACTGACTTGTGGGAATTGGTAGTTAATAGACCCAGCAAGAAGAAGTCCATCAGCCCATGAATCCTTTGTCGGACTGCCTATCACACTGCATATTTTGTAGATCTCATCTGCTTCACTGCATGCATAATAATATAGAGAGAAAATTAACTACCATTGACAAAGATGATAACTAATCACTCTATCAAGTTCAAAGATGTATATTCCTTGTGTAAAAGAAAATTAGCAAAAATGTTATACTGTTCAATTACTTCGTCTTCCTCATCATACCAATAACGATTTATCACCATCAATTACATCTGTAGAGAAATGGAAATACAGGATTTATAATGGAAAAGTATGTACCTAGTACCCGGAAAGAGAGGACGAAGCGAGATCAACTCAGCCATAATAGCGCCCATTGCCCACATATCTAAAAGTAAGAAATAATTATTAAAAGAAGCATTAATAATCAACAGTACTGATCAAATAACTGTGCTAAAATTATTGCAGTGAACCATTTCTCAGTCACATAAAGCACTAACCAACTTTTGAGGTATACAAAAATGACTGAAGCAGCACTTCAGGTGCTCGATACCTGACATGTCCATATCAGAAATTTAATAAACAAAGTACATAAGGGACAGAAAAAAGAGAAAACGGAAGAGAGAGAAAAATAAACAAAAGAAACATACCAGCGTGTTGAGACATACTCGGTAAATGGTGGACGTGAACTGATTTCCCGTGCAAGACCAAAATCAGCTATTTTGATTACATCTTTTGAAACAAGCAAGTTCTCTGCAAAATAGTTGCAAGTAACTTCAATTAAGCACTTGGAAGTAGAAATGACTAACAAAAGGAGACATTGATCAGTTAAAAAAGCCATTCCAAGAAACCAGTGAAGAGCTGAAGATTAAGATTATAACTAGACTAGACTGCAAAATATTTTCCAGATAATATTTAGTAACACAATGGAAATCTCTTCAAACTGTCATACTCAGCATCAGATACCCATGAATAACCGTGACAATTACCAGGCTTAAGGTCACGATGAAAATAACCCCGCTGGTGCATGTAGGCAAGACCTTGAAAAACTTGGAAACACCAATTTCTGACTTCAGTTTCAGAGAAAAGCTTCTCTTTGTCCTTCATAAGTTGGTACAGGTTGCATTCCTGCAAAAAGAAAATTGTAAATGAATGAAAATTGACCGGCATATATAACAATAAACGATTACAACTGACAATCGAAGAGAAATGGCCTACTTACCATGTATTCAAACACAAAGTATAAGATGTCATTTTCCCTGATGACTTCCTTAAGCTTCACAATGTTTGGATGACTCATTTTCCGTAATGACTGTCACAAGAAGAAACCATTATGCCCATTATGCATATTACACAACGAAGTTATATGGCATAGAAAGAGAAAGGATATCTCATTTTACCTTCACTTCTCTCAAATTTACGCACTCCTCCCATGAATAATATTTCTTCTTCATTTTTTTAATTGCAACCTGTCAAGATTAGAAGTAGGTTAAAAGCTGAAATGGAATAAACTAATACATTTTAATATTACAGATTTCTCAAAGTAAAATGTAAAAGAAGCCCTCTGCATACTTACAACTTCACCAGATTGCTTATTAATAGCTCGCCACACACTTCCAAATGTTCCATCTCCAACTTCCTTGATTAACTTGTACCTGTGTTCAATAAAAGACAATTATATATAGAATCCATTCTCAGTCCATGCAGAAAACAAGCAACTCCCAAATACAACCCACTTACCTCTCCATTTTCTTGTGGAACACAAGGAGCTCTTTCTTTATTCGTGATAAGTATAAGAACCCACAACAATATATGACATTTATTGTCACACGACTACTAGTAAAAAGTATTAAAATTAACCAAAAACCCGTGCTGATCCAGCTGAATCCACCATTAATTTTCCGCACGAAGATGCAAGAGAATAAAACCAGATTTTCTCTGATGGACAAGCTTTGCAGCCTTATTCTTTACTATATCCACAGCTTCACAATGATACCAAGCAACAGATAGAAGGAAAAAGAGAACTCCATAAAACATATTGACACTAATCAACGAACCAGAAATAATGATTGTTCCAGACACAGACACCCAAGGGTTCAGGAACTTGAGAACGGGTAACTCATCTATACTAAATGGGAAAATGCAGAATCTTCTGAGATTAATAGCTTGTCCTTCTAATAAGCTTCCATTGAGGCAACTGAGCAATATCTAAGAACTACAGTCTGTAGAGCTTTGGTGAAATTTCTTATCTAATGCTACAAAAGCAACCTCTCAAGTACTTGCAGACTCAACCCTACAGTAAGAGGAGCAAAAAGGAAATATCACAGTGGTTAGGGACTTAGAGCAACATAAACAAATTTAAATAGCTAGATAAACATAGGAGAGAGATTTGTAATATATGCCATACCCCGGAAGACATGTTCTTCAAATTATTGACCGGATGTTGTATCAGCAATGCACTACAAATAAAAAATTTGTTAGAATATACCTACAGCAAGGTTTTGATATAAAACATAATCACACAAAACTTACTTGTAGAAGTGCACTAAAGATCCAACACCTATCTCAGGAGAAATTTGCATTACGCCTCCTACACCGTTCATTAAAGAGAATCGGACCACTAAGTGCAATTGACAAAGGACACCAAAAGAAAACCTCCAAGGACAACAAACCGCCAGTCTAGCACTTCCTGGAATGAAAAAACTCGATACTGGTGGCAATTTGACCAGAAGCACACTAGCTCCATGTCTTAGAAAAAAATTAATCAGCCTAGATCCAAGTCCGGTGCAACCTGAAATCCAAGTTACAAATTCAAACTAAATCAACAAGAAACAATACAAGAAGAGAACAGCTAATCCAAGCCATGTCGGTTGAATCCCAAATGAGACAGTACAGTACAAAGCAACAGACAACATATGCAAACTTCTGTACAAAAAAACTATAAAAGCAAAAATGTTAGTGTAAAACGAAAAATGAAGAAGAAAAAATAACAACTGCAGAACAAATTAACTAAAATAAAAATTATTAGCTACTCTTCAAGTGATTTGTCTCTACCATAGCCAGTTTCAGACAACCAAAAACAGAAAAAACTAAACTTCAGTAAATAAAATCCACAAAGCACCCATAACCAAATAACTGAACATTAATGATAGTATTAATGTAAAATGGAGGATATATTATTAACAAGAAAAAAGCACAACATAACAAACAAAGTCATGGCAACATAGATTGATATTAGGTTGTATCATACACCAGCTAAATTTAAAGAAAATATATATGCAGTTCTAGCTTGATAAGCAGAAAAGGCTAAGATAATAAAAGCACAAGACATCATAGAACAATTGGAATTATTGAGTCTAATGTTCAAATTTGTCACCTCAATCTCAAATCACAAATCACAATTAAAACGTTTCCCAAACCCTATCCTACTATTTTAAATTCTTATATATGATCAATAGATTAATTCCTTATATACTTACAAAATAACGTGTTATCTAATCTCCATATATTTTATACCAAAGCAGACAAAAAGAAAAAAACTAATCAATTGCATCCATTCCATACTTCACCACAAACAACCAAACAAACCCAGAATGATTCAACAATAACCCTAATTCGAAAAAACAAAAACAAAATTCAATCACCAAACCCTAATCTAAAATTTCAAAAATAGAACATACAGCAAATACAAAATAAACAAAACTAGGAACCTGCAGAGATCAGATCCGATCAGATCGGATCGAAAAGAATTCGAATCCAATCAATCGAAAGCATATATAAACAAAAGAATTAAAAAAAGAAAAGAAAAGAAAAAAGGATAAGATTAAAACCTGAAAGCCAACCGGCAAAAAGAACCGTCGCGGAGGACGGGAAGAGGTGGAATCCAGAGCTTCTCTCTATTCGTAAATAAATCAAACGAAAAAACCACCACACAACCAATCTTACCAAATCTCTCTCTATTTATGCCTCTCTTCACAGTCTCAAACAACCAACCTTTATTACCTGTATGATATGTATTTATACTTTTTTTTTTTTTTTTTTTTTTTTTTAATATGCAAACACGAATTAACCTGTAATTTCTATTCAACTTTACGTCTATTCAGCTTTACGTTTATTCAACTTTTATGACTTCAACGACACCGTATATGTATAATGTCAATATTTTATTACTGCTTCAGTTTGTGAGGGAGTCCGGCTATTTTTCCTCAATTTAGTGAGTGGCTTTGTGTTTTTTTTTTTTTTTTGACAATTTTTTTGGCTTTTACTTTTGGAGTTTTGGGTTTGGATCCTATTGATTGATCTAAATTATATTTATTAATTTATTTGTTAAGGGTTAAACAAGTGAAAAATGATAACAAAAAAAAAAAATAATAATAATAATAAAGGGAAAATTGGACAAATATAACGTAATATTCTACTTTCGATCACAGCGACATAAACATCCCATCGGTTAGTTGATTTAAGTGAAAATTGATAAATAAATAAAAACTAATAAGAAAGGGAAAATTGCACAAATATAACATAATATTCTACTTTCAATCACAACGACATAAACACCCCCATTGGCTAGTTGACCAAAGTCAAAATTAACAGTTTTAGCGTTTTAGTGTAAAACTAGTAAAATGGCCCGCGTTCTGCTGTGGGAGTATTATACCGTTTTATATATTATTTTCAATTTTAATAAATTTATTGATCTAAATTATGAAACAAACAAAATTAAAATATAAAAAATATATTAATCAAAAATAAAATGCAAATATATTTTCAAATGTAAATCCATCGTCCTCTATCTCTTCTTCAGCTCTTGACCATCCACTATCTCTACCAAACAATTTTTTTTCTCTCAACAATCAACTCATCTCTCACCTAAACCATCTTTTTTATCTTTGTTTTTTTTTTTCTCTTTCAGACAGAGAGAGAATAATTATTCATTAAAAAAATTTAAAAAGTAAATAAACCATTTGAAACAACCAACCGCTAGGGCGCTGTCACAATAATTCTATGAACACATCATGTGATTTGACAAATATAAATAAGATATAATTACTTTAGTGAATATCTATTTAGTTAAACTCTATCAAAATGGTTATTAGATTGGAAATTTGTTTCAAAATGACTATTTTGGCAAACAATGACCATTTTCATCACACTATTTGTCAAAATAGCCATTTTGATAGGTAATAACCAAATGGGTGGTCACCAAGGTAATTATCCCTATAAACAAATTAAGATGAGCATACCACATATATCAAAAAATTCTCAGTAAACAACAAATCAAAATATTAAACATCCAAACGTTATAAAAATCACTCCATCAATTGACAACTATGAAAATATTCCACAAAAGTCTCGTAACAAAGAGAAAGATAATAATAAGCTTACAGCTTGGAGTTGTAAGCTTTAGTGTCCGGAAGCAAATATCATATAGGGCTTTATTGTCCAAAACCATACATTCATCTACATTTTCAACCAATTGGTGAACAAAGAGGGTTGTATTGTATGGTTCGACAACAATGTTGGAAACCTTCAAGGATGGGAACACCAAGAAAGTGAGTATCATTCGGTTTGAGACAAAAATTTCCTCTCTTCGTTTTTTCCCTCATAATTTTTTTTTTCTTGCAAATCGAGACTTATTTTGTAAATCTGAGACTTATTGGGTAAAATTCGAGACTTATTCTGTAAATTTGAGACTTACTTAGGCAAATTCGATACTTATTTTGATAATTCGAGACTTATGAGATATTTTTACAAATTTGAGATTTACAGAGTAAAAATAAGAATTTTTTTTAAAAAAATATTTAGGTCGTCTTCTTCATCCATCAATGGAGGATGACATTATTTCCAGATCGACGATGAAGGCTTGATTTTTTCTCTAGATTTCAACTTCTCGAGTGTTCGTCGAATAGTTTCTTATCTAATTTCAAATTTTGTCCAGCGAGAAGGCTACTCGCCTACTCGAGCCTTTGTCTCCAAAATAGCTACTCGATTGACGAAATCCAGCGAGAAGAAGTGACGAAGGCTCGATTTTGTCTTTGGAGACTACTCGTCTAATTTCATTGTGTCTTCGTTTCAAGCTAATTTTGTCACCAGATTTTATCGCGCGAACCAACGAAGATGATGCCGTTTATAGGCAATGACGGAAACTCGTGAAGCTACTCAACAAAGACGATGAAGGCTCTGATTTTTGGAGCTCCTCCATTGATGGAGCTTTGAACTCCATCAATGGAGGTTTTTGAAAAATAAAATAAAAAAGGGACTAATAAGAGATAATTATTGAAAAGTGGGGGTATTTTTGTCCAAAATCAATCTTTGGTGCTATTTAAACTCGAGTTATTAAAGCGATGCTAATTCCAAAAGTCACTCTTTAAAATGTGCTATATTATATATATATATATATATATATCACATGTTATGAGATGACTTGAATTTGAGACATTGTTAGGCTGAATAAGCGTTCTAATCACCAAGCCACATTGGGTGATGGTATATTAGAAAGTTTTGATGGTTGAGATTTTATCTTATATATAATTTTCATATTACATTAGTTATTTATTTTCGAATGATTAAGAAAAAAAAATGATAATTAATTAATAATTTACATAGAAATATATTAAAGTTGGTTAGTATTAAAAAAGATGGAGAGATATATTCAAAAAAAAAAAAAAGATGGAGAGAGATTGAGAGAAAGAGAGGACGGTGGGTGGGTAGAGAAAAAGAGAGTGAGGGAGGTGGTGAGAGTACACCTGCTATCTTTTTTTTTTTTTTTTTTTTTTTTTTTTTTTTTTTTTTTTTAACAACACATCAATGTTATTTTTGTAAATAAATTGAAATCCCCTCAATTTCACTGTTCATGTGAACAGTGCAATCAATTTCACTATTCATGTGAACATTGCAATTTCATCTCCAGTTTTAGTATATATATAATTATCTCTTGACCTATCAACTACTCCTCAACTATGTGGTGTAAAGAAATGGCCTTTCAAATTTTTAAAGACTGAAAATTCAAGACTGATTTTCAAAAAAATTCTTACAGTCCATGAACGCCTTGTGTATACCAACTAAATAGGACATCGAAGAAACTTCAATAAAATATGAAAATCTTGACTCAATAGAATCAGAATTATAATAGATTCTTACAATCCCTACTAACCGAGACCAATTGATAATATAATGATAACGACCGATAAAAGATGATCAATTTATTTTTGAGATTTGATAACAATCTTATACTTTCCTTAACTTAGTGAAACTTCTTTGTTCCCGACTATGAAAATAAAAACTAAATACAAGAGATGGAAAACTTACTTGCAAAAATTCACAGCTTTTTATTCATGATGCTTTGATTACAAATGAAAGATTACAACTTAAAGGAGAAAGTATATGTTTTTTGATTTGATGCTTTCTCTTGATTTTTTTCTCACTACTCTTTCTATGAACGAACACTACTCTTATATACTACAAAATACTTTCTCTAATATTCTATATGATGATAAATTCTTTGAAATCAAAGAACTCATTATTGTTTTAGTGCAAGCAACTTTGTATTTTTGTTATATTGTAAATGAAAATTTTGTATTTTGCTACATAATTCAAACAACCGAATATTTTTCTTTTAAAATTCCAATCTTCAAGATCCCACTATATCACTGTATGGTGGCAATAGGTTGAGACACAAGTTCAATATATATATTGAGTTTCTCATGAGGGATTCCTTATTTTAATTTCGGTAAGGATCTTAATGAAATCATATCAATTTTTCTGAATTTTGACCTGAATTTTTTATGGATGATAAGTTCAATGAAATGTACCTATGAATAAAATTTGAAATTTTTTCAAACACTAAAACCATTTTTTCCGATTTTGTTAAATATGAAGGCATCGAAAAATGGGCAAAATATAGGAAAATTCAAGAAAACTATTTTTAGTAATTGAAAAATTATCAAATTTTATTCATAGGTAGATTTCAATGAATTTATCATCCATAAAAAAAAATTAGATTAAAATTAATAAAAATTGATGTGATTTCATCAAGGTCCTTACCGAAATTAAAATAAAGGATCTCTCATGAGAGATTGAGTGTATATATATATACAGTCTTTCTACTATCAGTTCGTCTTGATATAAAATATATTAGGACGAAGAATGTGAACCATAGATTATAAAGTTTTGACAAGTGTTTACACTTTGAGTCAAAGTATGTAAATTTAATGGTCTACATTCTTTGTTCTGATATATTTTATATCAAGATGTATTGGCAATAGAAAAATTATATATATATATATTAATAAAATGAAGTTATTTTTATTCCACAGCAATTGTGGGATTTCAATCTATTAAGAAATGGATTATCAAATTTGGAAGAATTAATGATTATTGACAAGTGAAGAAATACCATGATTATTTGATGGCTTTTATTTTGAGTCTTGTTCCTTTTTATTACTTTTGTTCATCTGTGAGTCTGCTGGTTCATGAATTGCTTTCAGATTTTAAATTATGCTGGTTTGTTCACTTGATCATATATATTCCTGATTGAATTAACATGATATATTTGTTCTCAAGTCTTAATTTTGTAACTTAGCATCTCCGGATACTAGTCCCCAAATGGTGGGGTAGTTTGATCAAGCTTGCCACAGTTGGACCTATCAGCATAAGCTTTTAGGTTTGAGGATTACTAACATGGTACTAGAGTCTTGATTGTCCCAGGAATCTCGGATTCAAATCCCCCACATGTATTTATTTCTATATTTGAGCTTGGTCCATGTGCCAAGCCTGCCCTGAAAAAGAGTTGGTTCCTAAGGAATAATACTCAACTTTCTTTGTAAATCTTTTTTCCCGATAGAGCATATGTCAAGTCCATCTATCATTATTTTCCCACTTTCAGGCTCTTCCAAATGAAACTGAGACGATCCAAAGAGATTTTTAATTGAATTATCATAGTTGATGCCTTAGGCCTCCGTTTATATTATCAATGAAATTTATGGCACTATTTAAATACTCAATAGACTGCCATGAAATTATTTCATTGAGAAAATCAGAAAATGCTTCTACTCTGTAAGGTTTTAATGGATGCTTGCTTTGTAAAATTTGTTGTAAAACTAAATGTGCTCTCCTTTAGTTTGTTTTCTCTTAATCTCTTAACTCTTATTCACAAAGTATTATTCTTATTAATTTAGCATGTCATCTCGATTTTTTTCATATGTGAATAAATGATTTTTATAAGAATAATATTACTTTGTCCAAATTTGATATCCAAATATGGTGCCCAAATGATGTGGCAACACCATAATCCATTCATTTAAATCATACAAATATAATACAATTTAAATGAATGGATTACAGTGATGCCAAATCATTTGGATACCAGCTTTGAGCAAAGTAGCATATTGTTTTTACAGTAAGTTGCTTTATTGGCTTAGCGCTTGAATGTTAAATGGGTCAAACAATATTAATTTAAAATTTAGATTTAAATTAGTGACTTTAATATCTAAATTCCAACCATCGGTGTGCTCTTAATTTAATATATGCTAGTTACACTTTTGCACCAGATAACATTGCATGGCAATAATGATGTATAAAATTCCACAAATAAAATATAAGAAAAGGTATAAGCATAACACATTACCATCATGAACATAAAATTTTATTTATTTTATGATTCGAAATCATCAGTTTGAATAAAACTTAAAGTTGTTGATCGGCACACTTGGTTGCATGGTCGATCAAATTCACCATTCTCCATAAATCTAAATATAGGTATCCATCCACCTTAATCATACCCTTCAAATTCTCAAGAATGCTTCTCAGAGACCCCGTCTCTATCTCACGGCTTTCGCTTTGGCTTTCGATCTGAAAACCCATACTTTCGATCTGAAAACCCATACTTTCTTGTCCATCCATCTTGAATCCGTCACTTTGGAGAAAACTCATCTTGCCATCCTCAAAACCCATATGGTTGTGTCGTGTCGGGCCGTGCCTGGGCTGGCACGGCTCGGTTTACATGTCTAGGTAAAAATAAGCATCATTGTAAACCCTGCGAGTAAGCTAGATTCGTTGTTAATTTCTATCCGCTACTTAAGTTAAGCCCCCTTTCTCCTACCTATCACCATTGCTGAAATTGTAAATATCCTTACCTAAAGCACAAGCTTTGGTAACCATCTCATATTTGGTTTTCTCCATTGGCTTTCTGAAGAGTATGTTATCATGAATAGTACCACTTTGTATCCAAGGTGCTTTAAAAACATATGCAATTGTTCCATTTACACTTACCTACATATGCAAATAGTTGGTTGTAAACAAAAAGGAAAAGAATCTAAAATTAAAATTTTATATTGAATTGATTTACTATTTACTGATCCTGAAATTTTGTAGACTTCTCTAAGGATAGCACATAGGAGTGTTGATTTCCCAACACTAACTTGCCCACGGACTGTGATTTTCTATCTAATTTTTACTTCCAAACCAATATCTCTCATTGTTAGAATAGCTGATTCTGGTTCCCAACTGAAATTCCTTTTTATTTCAACACGTAAGTTTGAACTATGTTCCAAACTCTTCGATCCTCGTTACTGAGCTCATTATCAAGCAGAACAACGTTAAGATTATTAGTAGAGATCATAATTTCAGTTAGCATAAAAAATGCCTTAGGGATCCATCTCATAGGCTCTAACATGCTTCTTAATGTTGCTAAGATAGTGAATATATTGGTAGCATCTAATGGAGCACTTTTCATGAGCAAACATCCGAAAAAGACCACAGTGGAGACGATGGTTAGGGACTCCCAATACATAACACCTGCAAAGATCTTGTTAATCTGTGACTTAGTCAAGAACTTGTGTTCATTTTCCATTTCTTAAAGCTAATTCCTAAAACATGTTCAACTAAGAATTTAATCATATTTTGAATTAATGTTTCAGCATAAAAAGTGCATGTGTGTGTTATACAACTCAACGATGCAGGGACACATGAATTAAATGTGTGTGTGCACACCTACGTCTTGCAAGAGATTAAATGTCTTGTTTTACCCTAGCTTGACAATGAAACACATCTTCTGAAGACTTTGTTTACACAAAAAGTTGCCTTCCACCTTGAAGCACGGAATTACACGAACTACCTAGACAACTAATCATTACAAACAAAAAACGTTTTTGTAACACCCCAAAATTCAAAGGGTAATTAATTACTTTGATATGGAATGTTTTATCATAAACCATAAATTATTTCACCAAAGAAAATTAATAATTATAAAATACCTCCAAATAAATCAATCTCCAATGAAAATATATCTCCAAATAAAACCAACAATAAGGTCCAAATCAATCTAAAGGAAATTAAAACAATTCCGAGAATCCTAAATTCAAATTCTAAGCAACAAAATCAAAGGGAGTCGTTATATAAAATCTCAATCACTTCAAACTCAAAGTCTATTGCCCTAGTGGTAAGCTTTCAAGAATCTTTGTCTGCAAAATGTTAAATGACAAGGGGTGACCTGTCAACTCAATAAGTAATTCCCGGTTGGATTGGGTTTAACTTGTAAGAACCCACAAAATAAATTTGTTTGCCAAGTTTAAACAAAAATCTAAAAAGCATAATAAAAAGTGTAATCCCAAATAAAGAAACCAACCTAATGCATGAATGAAATTTTTTCTAATTGACTGCAATATTAAGCCAAAGTGACGGATTCCAAAGTGACGTATAACAAATTTGAGTCTCTTTTCAAGGTTTCTCAAGGTGAAAGATTGCGAGACATGTCTGACGTTTTGAACAATATGACGATCATCAAGTTGCAATCATGGGAATAAAATTTCCAAAATGTAATTGATTTGCTAAGGGAGAATGAACACAAGTTCTTGGCTAAGTCACAGATTAACAAGTCCTTTGCAGGTGTTCTATATTGGGTATCCCCAACCATCATCTCCTCAGTGTTCTTTTTCAGATATTTGCTCACTGGAAAGTGATCCATTGGATGCTACCACTATATTTGCTCAAGAATGCTTCTTTCAAATTCTCAAGAATGCTTCTCAGAGACCCCGTCTTTGTCTTATGGCTTTCACTTTGGCTTTTGATCTGAAAACCCATACTTTCTTGGCCATCCATCTGGAATCCTTCACTTTGGTTGTGTCGTGCCAGGCCGTGCCCATATATATTAATTTATATATATATATATTATTGTTGTAAAAGTCGCTGATTAGAGCCGACTATTTTCTAGTCGGAGGGCTGACAAATACAAATGGATCCACCTAAATCTCAAAGCAAATAAGAACAATAAAACCCACTATATCGTTCCATTTTATTTTATGTTAAAAATAAAATAAAATAAAATAAACCCACTATATCCTAGGAATCATCTTTCCATTATGTAACATTAACTCATTATGATTACTCTAAATTACACATTTCTTGTAGAGATTTTAGTTTGTATATGCTGCTAATGTGCATGTCACTATCACAACAGGAACCCCAGTCGACTGTTTCCTTGCTTGTTAAAAGAGTAAATTTGATCAGTTTTTTGCTTCCCTTTGGTACTGTTATTCACAATGTCTTAGCATCAAGAACAAGAGCTCATCTAAGCTGCAATCAAGTGGCAAAATGAATCTGCAAAACGAATATATTTAGCCGGTTAACTTTTTCTTAGATAAACTCACTATTGTGGCTTGGTTACTTGAAACCTTTAGTTCTCGAAGATATTCCTACCCTTTTATTAAAAGATGAAGCACAATCAACATACAACAAGTTTTCTACCATATGGGAATTTCTTCTTAGAAGTGATGGGAATTCAAACAATCCAAAAAACTTGCTTCTCAAGACATTGTTTACAGTTCATTGGAAAGAAAGGATATTTGTAGGAGTTTGTGTATTGCTCAGGACATTTGTTGTTGCAGCATCTCCTCTAGTACTCGAAGTACTTGTGAAATACTCCAACAATGACTATAAAACGAGATTAGGAGGTTTTCTCCTTGTCGGATGCCTTATAATCGTTAAGTTCACCGAGTCTTTCTCTCAAAGGCATTGGTTCTTCAATTCAAGGAAGTCGGGGATGAGGATGAGATCTGCTCTAATAATGGCAATTTACCGATAGATACTAAATCTTTTTGGTCTTGCAAAGAGAAGGCACTCACCTGGAAATATTGTAAACTATGTTTCAGTCAATGCTTATCGAATGACAGAATCAATGTATTGGTTTCATATAGGATGTAGTCTTTCGTTGCAATTTTTTCTTACTATCGTTGTTCTTTTCAAGGTGGTAGGTCTTAGTGACATCCCTGGTCTTGTTCTAGTTCTAATCATTGGATTTCTCAACATTCACTTTGAAAAGACGTACAACAAATTTGAGTCTCTTTTCAAGGTTTCTCAAGGTGAAAGATTGCGAGCCATGTCTGACATTTTGAACAATATGACGATCATCAAGTTGCAATCATGGGAATAAAATTTCAAAAATGTAATTGATTTTCTAAGGGAGAATGAACACAAGTTCTTGGCTAAGTCACAGATTAACAAGTCCTTTGCAGGTGTTCTATATTGGGTATCCCTAACCATCATCTCCTCAGTGTTCTTTTTTAGATATTTGCTCATGGAAAGTGATCCATTGGATGCTACCACTATATTTGCTCAAGAATGCTTCTTTCAAATTCTCAAGAATGCTTCTCAGAGACCCCGTCTCTGTCTTATAGCTTTCACTTTAGCTTTCGATCTGAAAACCCATACTTTCTTGGCCATCCATCTTGAATCCGTCACTTTGGTTGTGTCGTGCCAACCCGTGCCAATATATATTAATTTATATATATATAATAATGTTGTAAAAGTTGTCGATTAGAGCCGACTATTTTCTAGTCGGAGGGCTGACAAATACAAATGGATCCACCTAAACCTCAAAGCAAATAAGAACAATAAAACCCACTATATCGTTCCATTTTATTTTATTTGCTTCCCTTTGGTGTTGTTATTCGCAATGTCTTAGCATCAAGAACAAGAGCTCATCTAAGTTGCAATCAAGTGGCAAAATGAATCTGCCAAACGAATATATTTAGCCAGTTAACTTTTTCCTAGATAAACTCACTATTGTGGCTTGGTTACTTGAAACCTTTAGTTCTCGAAGATATTCCTACACTTTTATTAGAAGATGAAGCACAATCAACATACAACAAGTTTTCTACCATATGGGAATTTCTTCTTAGAAGTGACGGGAATTCAAACAATCCAAAAAATTTGCTTTTCAAGACATTGTTTAGAATTCATTGAAAAGAAATGATATTTGCAGGAGTTTAAGCATTGCTCAGGACATTTGATGTTGTAGCATCTCCTCTAGTGCTCGAAGTATTTGTGAAATACTCTAACAATGACTATAAAATGAGATTAGGAGGTTTTCTCCTTGTCGGATGCCTTATAATCATTAAGTTCACCGAGTCTTTCTCTCAAAGACATTGGTTTTTCAATTCAAGGAGATCAGGGATGAGGATGAGGATGAGATCTGCTCTAATAATGGCAATCTACCGATAGCAACTAAATCTTTTTGGTCTTGCAAAGAGAAGGCACTCATTTGGAAATATTGTAAACTATGTTTTAGTCAATGCTTATCGAATGACAGAATTAATGTATTGGTTTCATATAAGATGTAGTCTTTCGTTGCAATTTTTTCTTACTATCGTTGTTCTTTTCAAGGTGGTAGGTCTTAGTGACATCCATGGTCTTGTTCTTATTCTAATCGTTAGATTTCTCAACATTCACTTTGAAAAGACGTACAACAAATTTGAGTCTCTTTTCAAGGTTTCTCAAGGTGAAAGATTGCGAGCCATGTATGACGTTTTGAACAATATGACGATCATCAAGTTGCAATCATGGGAATAAAATTTCAAAAATGTAATTGATTTGCTAAATGAGAATGAACACAAGTTCTTGGCTAAGTCACAGATTAACAAGTCCTTTGCAGGTGTTCTATATTAGGTATCTCCAACCATCATCTCCTCAGTATTCTTTTTCAGATATTTGCTCATGGAAAGTGATCCATTGGATGCTACCACTATATTTGCTCAAGAATGCTTCTTTCAAATTCTCAAGAATGCTTCTTAGAGACCCCCGTCTCTGTCTTATGGCTTTCACTTTAGCCTTCAATCTGAAAACCCATACTTTCTTGGCCATCCATCTGGAATCCGTCACTTTGGTTGTGTCGTGTCAGGCCGTGCCCATATATATTAATTTATATATATATATATATTAATGTTGTAAAAGTCACCGTTTAGAGCCGACTATTTTCTAGTTGGAGGGCTGACAAATACAAATGGATACACCTAAACCTCAAAGCAAATAAGAACAATAAAACCCACTATATCGTTCCATTTTATTTTATTTGCTTCCCTTTGGTGTTTTTATTCGCAATGTCTTAGCATCAAGAACAAGAGCTCATCTAAGTTGCAATCAAGTGGCAAAATGAATCTGCCAAACGAATATATTTAGCCGGTTAACTTTTTCTTGGATAAACTCACTATTGTGGCTTGGTTACTTGAAACCTTTAGTTCTCGAAGATATTCCTACCCTTTTATTAGAAGATGAAGCACAATAAACATACAACAATTTTTCTACCAAATGGGAATTTCTTCTTAGAATTGACGGGAATTCAAACAATCCAAAAAACTTGCTCCTCAAGACTTTGTTTAGTGTTCGTTGAAAAGAAATGATATTTGTAGGAGTTTGTGCATTACTCAGGACATTTGTTGTTGTAGCATCTCCTCTAATGCTCGAAGTATTTGTGAAATACTCCAACAATGACTATAAAACGAGATTAGGAGGTTTTCTCCTTGTCGGATGCCTTATAATCGTTAAGTTCACCGAGTCTTTCTCTGAAAGGCATTGGTTTTTCAATTCAAGGAGGTCAGGGATGAGGATGAGATCAGCTCTAATAATGGTAATCTACCGATAGCAACTAAATATTTTTGGTCTTGCAAAGAGAAGGCACTCACCTGGAAATATTGTAAACTATGTTTCAGTCAATGCTTATCGAATGACAGAATCAATGTATTGGTTTCATATAGGATGTAGTCTTTCGTTGCAATTTTTTCTTACTATCATTGTTCTTTTCAAGGTGGTAGGTCTTAGTAACATCCCTGGTCTTGTTCTTATTCTAATCATTGGATTTCTCAACATTCACTTTGAAAAGACGTACAACGAATTTGAGTCTCTTTTCAAGGTTTCTTAAAGTGAAAGATTGCGAGACATGTCTGACGTTTTGAACAATATGACGATCATCAAGTTGCAATCATGGGAATAAAATTTCAAAAATGTAATTGATTTTCTAAGGGAGAATGAACACAAGTTCTTGGTTAAGTCACAGATTAACAAGTCTTTTGCAGGTGTTCTATATTGGGTATCCCCAACCATCATCTCCTCAGTGTTCTTTTTCAGATATTTGCTCATGGAAAGTGATCCATTGGATGCTACCACTATATTTGCTCAAGAATGCTTCTTTCAAATTCTCAAGAATGCTTCTCAGAGACCCCGTCTCTGTCTTATGGCTTTCACTTTAGCTTTCGATCTGAAAACCCATACTTTTTTGGCCATCCATCTGGAATCCGTCACTATGGTTGTGTCGTGCCAGGCCGTGCCCATATATATTAATTTATATATATATATTAATGTTGTAAAAGTCGCCGATTAGAGCCGACTATTTTCTAGTTGGAGGGCTGACAAATACAAATGGATACACCTAAACCTCAAAGCAAATAAGAACAATAAAACCCACTATATCGTTCCATTTTATTTTATTTGCTTCCTTTTGGTGTTGTTATTCGCAATGTCTTAGCATCAAGAACAAGAGCTCATCTAAGTTGCAATCAAGTGGCAAAATGAATCTGCCAAACGAATATATTTAGCCGGTTAACTTTTTCTTGGATAAACTCACTATTGTGGCTTGGTTACTTGAAACTTTTAGTTCTCGAAGATATTCCTACCCTTTTATTAGAAGATGAAGCACAATCAACATACAACAAGTTTTCTACCATATGGGAATTTCTTCTTAGAAGTGACGGTAATTCAAACAATCCAAAAAACTTGCATCTCAAGACATTGTTTAGAGTTCGTTGAAAAGAAATGATATTTGTAGGAGTTTGTGCATTGCTCAGGACATTTGTTATTACAGCATCTCCTATAGTGCTCGAAGTATTTGTGAAATACTCCAACAATTACTATAAAACGAGATTAGGAGGTTTTCTCCTTGTCGGATGCCTTATTATCGTTAAGTTCACCGAGTGTTTCTTTCAAAGGCAATGGTTTTTCAATTCAAGGAGGTCGGGGATGAGGATGAGATCTGCTCTAATAATGGCAATCTACCGATAGCAACTAAATCTTTTTGGTCTTGCAAAGAGAAGACACTCACCTGGAAATATTGTAAACTATGTTTCAGTTAATGCTTATCGAATGACATAATCAATGTATTGGTTTCATATAGGATTTAGTCTTTCGTTGCAATTTTTTCTTACTATCGTTGTTCTTTTCAAGGTGGTAGGTCTTAGTGACATCCCTGGTCTTGTTCTTATTCTAATCATTGGATTTCTCAACATTCACTTTGAAAAGACGTACAACAAATTTGAGTCTCTTTTCAAGGTTTCTCAAGGTGAAAGATTGCGAGCAATGTCTGACGTTTTGAACAATATGACGATCATCAAGTTGCAATCATGGGAATAAAATTTCAAAAATGTAATTGATTTGCTAAGGGAGAATGAACACAAGTTCTTAGCTAAGTCACAGATTAAAAAGTCCTTTGCAGGTGTTCTATATTGGGTATCCCCAACCATCATCTCCTCGGTTTTCTTTTTCAGATATTTGCTCATGGAAAGTGATCCATTGGATGCTACCACTATATTTGCTCAAGAATGCTTCTTTCAAATTCTCAAGAATGCTTCTCAGAGAGCCAGTCTCTGTCTTATGGCTTTCACTTTAGCTGTCGATCTGAAAACCCATACTTTCTTGGCCATCCATCTGGAATCCATCACTTTGGTTGTGTCGTGCCAGGCCGTGCCCATATATATTAATTTATATATATATATATATTAATGTTGTAAAAGTCGCTGATTAGAGCCGACGATTTTCTAGTTGGAGGGCTGACAAATACAAATGGATACACCTAAACCTCAAAGCAAATAAGAACAATAAAACCCACTATATCGTTCAATTTTATTTTATTTGCTTCCCTTTGGTGCTGTTATTCACAATGTCTTAGCATCAAGAACAAGAGCTCATCTAAGCTGCAATAAAGTGGCAAAATGAATCTGCCAAATGAATATATTTAGCCGGTTAACTTTTTCTTGGATAAACTCACTATTATGGCTTGGTTACTTGAAACCTTTAGTTCTCGAAGATATTCCTACACTTTTATTAGAAGATGAAGCACAATCAACATACAACAAGTCTTCTACCATGTGGGAATTTCTTCTTAGAAGTGACGGGAATTCAAACAATCCAAAAAACTTGCTTCTCAAGACATTGTTTAGAGTGCGTTGAAAAGAAATGATATTTGTTGGAGTTTGTGCATTGCTCTGGACATTTGTTGTTGCAGCATCTCCTCTAGTGCTCGAAGTATTTGTGAAATACTCCAACAATGACTATAAAACGAGATTATGAGGTTTTCTCTTTGTCGGATGCCTTATAATCGTTAAGTTCACCGAGTCTTTCTCTCAAAGGCATTGGTTTTTCAATTCAAGGAGGTCGGGGATGAGGATGAGATCTGCTTTAATAATGGCAATCTACCAATAGCAACTAAATATTTTTGGTCTTGCAAAGAGAAGGCACTCACCTGGAAATATTGTAAACTATGTTTCAGTCAATGCTTATTGAATGACAGAATCAATGTATTGGTTTCATATAGGATTTAGTCTTTCGTTGCAATTTTTTCTTACTATCGTTGTTCTTTTCAAGGTGGTAGGTCTTAGTGACATCCCTGGTCTTGTTCTTATTCTAATCATTGGATTTATCAACATTCACTTTAAAAAGACGTACAACAAATTTGAGTCTCTTTTCAAGGTTACTCAAGGTGAAAGATTACGAGCCATGTTTGACGTTTTGAACAATATGACGATCATCAAGTTGCAATCATGGGAATAAAATTTCAAAAATGTAATTGATTTGCTAATGGAGAATGAACACAAGTTCTTGGCTAAGTCACAGATTAACAAGTCCTTTGCAGGTGTTCTATATTGGGTATCCCCAACCATCATCTCCTCGGTTTTCTTTTTCAGATATTTGCTCATGGAAAGTGATCCATTGGATGCTACCACTATATTTGCTCAAGAATGCTTCTTTCAAATTCTCAAGAATGCTTCTCAGAGAGCCAGTCTCTGTCTTATGGTTTTCACTTTAGCTTTCGATCTGAAAACCCATACTTTCTTGGCCATCCATCTGGAATCCGTCACTTTGGTTGTATCGTGCCAAGCCGTGCCCATATATATTAATTTATATATATATATATTAATGTTGTAAAAGTCGCCGATTAGAGCCGACTATTTTCTAGGTGGAGGGCTGACAAATATAAATGGATACACCTAAACCTCAAAGCAAATAAGAACAATAAAACCCATTATATTGTTCAATTTTATTTTATTTTCTTCCCTTTGGTGTTGTTATTCACAATGTCTTAGCATCAAGAACAAGTGCTCATCTAAGTTGCAATCAAGTGGCAAAATGAATCTGCCAAACGAATATATTTAGCCGGTTAACTTTTTCTTGGATAAACTCACTGTTGTGGCTTGGTTACTTGAAACCTTTAGTTCTCGAAGATATTCCTACCCTTTTATTAGAAGATGAAGCACAATCAACATACAACAAGTCTTCTACCATATGGGAATTTCTTCTTAGAAGTGACGGGAATTCAAACAATCCAAAAAACTTGCTTCTCAAGACATTGTTTAGTGTGCGTTGAAAAGAAATGATATTTGTAGGAGTTTGTGCATTGCTTGGGACATTTGTTGTTGCAGCATCTCCTCTAGTGCTCGAAGTATTTGTGAAATACTCCAACAATGACTATAAAACGAGATTAGGAGGTTTTCTCCTTGTCGGATGCCTTATGATCGTTAAGTTCACCGAGTCTTTCTCTCAAAGGCATTGGTTTTTCAATTCAAGGAGGTCGGGGATGAGGATGAGATCTGCTCTAATAATGGCAATCTACTGATAGCAATTAAATATTTTTGGTCTTGCAAAGAGAAGCACTCACTTGGAAATATTGTAAACTATGCTTCAGTCAATGCTTATCGAATGACAGAATCAATGTATTGGTTTCATATAGGATGTAGTCTTTCGTTGCAATTTTTTCTTACTATCGTTGTTCTTTTCAAGGTGGTAGGTCTTAGTGACATCCCTGGTCTTGTTCTTATTCTAATCATTGGATTTCTCAACATTCACTTTGAAAAGACGTACAACAAATTTGAGTCTCTTTTCAAGGTTTCTCAAGGTGAAAGATTGCGAGCCATTTCTGATGTTTTGAACAATATGACGATCATCAAGTTGCAATTATGGGAATAAAATTTCAAAAATGTAATTGATTTGCTAAGGGAGAATGAACACAAGTTCTTGGCTAAGTCACAGATTAACAAGTCCTTTGCAGGTGTTCTATATTGGGTATCCCCAACCATCATCTCCTCAGTGTTCTTTTTCAGATATTTGCTTATGGAAATTGATCCATTGGATGCTACCACTATATTTGCTCAAGAATGCTTCTTTCAAATTCTCAAGAATGCTTCTCAGAGACCCCGTCTCTGTCTTATGGCTTTCACTTTGGCTTTCGATCTGAAAACCCATACTTTCTTGGCATCCATCTGGAATCTGTCACTTTGGTTGTGTCGTGCCAGGCCATGCTCATCTCGCCATCCACAAAACCCATATGGTTGTGTCGTGCCAGGCCGTGCCTGGGCTGGCACGACCTAGTTTACATGTCTAGGCAAAAATAAACATTATTGTAAACCCTGCGAGTAAGCTAGATTTGCTGTTTCTATCTACCATTTAAGTTAAGCCTCCTTTCTCCTACTTTTGAAAGGTCACCATGGTTGAAATTGTAAATATCCTTATCTAAAGCACAAGCTTTGGTAACCATCTCATATTTGGTCTTTTTCATTGGCTTTCAAAAGAGTATGTTATCACGAATAGTACCCTTTGTATCCAAGGTGCTTGAGAAATATATGCAATTGTTTCATTTACACTTACTTACATATGCAAACAGTTGGTTGTAAACAAAAAGGAAAAGAATACAAAATTAAAATATTATATTGAAATGGTTTGCTACTTATTGATCGTGAAATTTTGTAGACTTCTCTAAGGATAGCACATAAGAGTGTTGATTTCCAAACACCAACCCGACCACAAATTGTGATTTTTTGTCTAATTTTTACTTCCAAACTGATATCTCTCATTGTTGGAACAACTGATTCTGGTTCCCAACTAAAATTCCCCCATCCCAATTGAAACCAATACATTGATTCTGTCATTCAATAAGCATTGACTGTAACATAGTTTACAATTTCTCTAGTTGAGTGCCTTCTCCTTTCAAGACCAAAAAGTTTTTGTTGCTTTCTGTAGATTGCCATTATTAGAGCAGATCTCATCCTCATCCCCAACCTCCTTGAATTGAGAAACCAATGCCTTTGAGAGAAAGACTCGGTGAACTTAACGATCACAAGGCATCCGACAAGGAGAAAACCTCTTAATCTCATTTTATGTTCATTGGTAGAGTATTTCACAAATGCATTGAGCAATAGAGGAGATGCTACAACAGCAAGTGTGTTGAGCAATGCACAAACTCTTGAAAACTCATCTTGCCATCCACAAAACCTATATGGTTGTGTTGTGCTGTGCTGTGTCGTGCTGGATCGTGCCTAGTCTGGCACGGTCCGGTTTACATATCTACGTAAAAATAAGCATCATTGTAAACCCTGGGAGTAAGCTAGATTCGTTGTTTCTATCTGCCACTTAAGTTAAGCCCCCTTTCTCCTACCTCGGAAAGGTCACCAAGGAAAAACAAACAACCACCGCTTGGTTTTGACACTTAAGCGACTAATCATGAAACTCTAGATCTTTGGTCCCCCGCTCCCCGCCAAGGATGAGTTCAATCCATTAGGTTCTTCGATTTGTTCAGATTGTAGACTTCTTCACCCTAATAAAATAAAAAAGAAAATAAGCACGAGAGACTTCTCGAAGTTGTATCTACGGTCAGGCTAAACCGTGGTTAGCATTTCCAGATTTAGGCTTTCCTCAATGGGGAGCTACAGGAGGAAATGTACATGGACCAACCTTGACTGAAATTTTAAATATCCTTATCTAAAGCACAAGCTTTGGTAACCATCTCATATTTGGTCGTCTCCATTGGCTTTCCAAAGAGTATGTTATCACGAATAGTACCACTTGTATCCAAGGTGCTTGAGAAATATATGCAATTGTCCCATTTACACTTAACTACATATGCAAATAGTTGGTTGTAAACAAAAAGGAAAAGAATACAAAATTAAAATCTTATATTGAAATAGTTTGCTACTTATTAATCGTGAAATTTTATAGACTTCTCTAAGGATAGTACACAAGAGTGTTGATTTCCCAACACCAACATGCCCACAGACAATGATTTTCTGTCTAATTTTTATTTCTAAACTGATATCTCTCATTATTGGAACATCTGATTATGGTTCCCCACTGAAATTCTTTTTTATTTCAACATGTATGTCTAAACTATGTTCCAAACTCTTCAATCCTTGTTACTGAGATCATTGTCAAGCAGAAAAGCGTTAAGATTATCCGTAGAGATCTTCATTTCAATTAACATTTCAATTAGCATTAAAAATGCCTCAGGGATCCATCTCATGGGCTCTGACATGCTTCTTAATGTTGCTAAGACAATTAATATAGTGGCAGCATCTAATAGAGCACTTTTCATGAGCAAACATCCGAAAAAGACCACAGTGGAGACGATGGTTGGGGATACCCAATACATAACACCTGCAAGGGTCTTGTTAATTCGTGACTTAGCCAAGAACTTGTGTTCATTTTCCATTTCTTAAAGCTAATTCCTAAAACATGTTCAACTCAAAATTTAATCATATTGTGAACTAATGCTTGAGCATAAAAAGTGCATGTGTGTTATACAACTCAACGATGCAGGGACACATATGAATTAAATGTGTGTGTGCGCACCTACGCCTTGCAAAAGATTAAATGTCTCGTTTTACCTTAGCTTGGCAATGAAGCGCATCTCCTGAAGACTTTGTTTGCACAAAAAGTTGCCTTCCACCTTGAAGCACGAAATTACACGAACTACCTACACAACTAATCATTACAAACAAAAAACGTTTTTGTAACACCCCAAAATTCAAAGGGTAATTAAACACTTTGATATGAAATGTTTTATCATAAACTATAAATTATTTCACCAAAGAAAATTAATAATTATAAAATACCTCCAAATAAATCAATCTCCAACGAAAATATATCTCCAAATAAAACCAACAATAAGGTTCAAATCGATTTAAAGGAAATTAAAACAATTATGAGAATCCTAAGTTCAAATTCTAAGCAACAAAATCAAAGGGAGTCGTTATATAAAATCTCCATCACTTCCAACTCCAAGTCTATCGCCCTAGTGGTAAGCTCTTAAGAATCTCTGTTTGCAAAATGATAAATGACAATGGGTGAGCTGTCAACTCCATAAGTATTTTCCGGTTGGATTGGGATTAAATTGTAAAAACCCACAAAATAAATTTGTTTGCCAAATTTAAACAAACAACTAAAAAGCATAATAAAAAGTGTAATCCCAAAGAAAGAAACCAATCCAATGCATGAATGAAAATTTTTTCCAATTCAAATGACAATTATTAGGGATCCAATGTCCTCTTCATCACCAAAATCCTAACTTGGTGCTTTACTTTCCATTGCTCGTGGAGAGTGAAAACTGGTCGAGAATTGAAGTTCTTGAGAGAGGATAGAACAACTCCAAACACAAGCAGAGAACTACCAAAGATTCCTTAGCTGAAAGAAAGGTAAATTCTTATGTGAACGCCTGGTCCTGTTATATTTTTCTTTTGCTTTCTTTGTTGGTGTTTTTTCTTCTTTTTGTGGGCTGTGTTGCTTCCCTTTTGTTGTAATTCTATTTTATTGCTTTTGCTTGGATGCTTGTTCTGTTTCGTTAGTTTTTTTGGGTCTCTTTCTTTGGAATTAGCAATTAAAAAAAAATAAAAAATTCTTAGCATTTATGTTCTTAGTATAGCTTATCAAACAAAACACAATATTTAATCAAACCCACCTACATCCAGAACAAAGAAAACAACTTGCCCAAAAACAAAATCAAGCAAATAGTATGTACCTTTCAAATTCTCAAGAATGCTTCTCTAAGACCTCGTCTCTATCTCTCGGCTTTTGTTTGGTTTTTGATCTGAAAACCCATACTTTTGTGGCCATCCATCTAGAATCCGTCACTTTGGAGAAAACTCGTCTCACCATCCACAAAACCCATATAGTTGTGTTGTGCTAGCCGGGCCATGCCTGGGCTAGCGGCTTTTGCGATGTTGTCTTGTTCAGGTTTTTGGTGCTTGTTTCTCTTTTGCTTTATTGCTCTATCTGAAGGGTATTTTGTGTTTTGTTTTTCTTTTGGCGGTTAGTGCTTGTGTATGTAGTTTTGCTTTTTGCCTTTGGTCCATTCAATAAAATATGTAGTTCAAAAAACCCACAAAAGGCCAAAACAAAGCAAGATACCAAGGACAACAACTACGCTGGAACAACAACCCCAAACACATGTAGAGGTCCAATAAAGCAAACTGAAACAATAATTACCAAAGACTGATTAGGTGAAAGAAAGGTAAGATACTTGATGATTAAGTTTAAAATTTTGTAGGAGATAATGAAAATCTTATGTGAATTATGCTTGTAGCTTAGCTCGTTTTTGTTGATTTAGTTTGTTTTGCTTTAGCCTTTCTCTTAAAAAAAAAGGCTTTTTGTTATAAGATGACCAGAACTGAAGCTCAACTGAATGTTGAAGCATTTAACTTACCAAAGGGCATTACACATCTAAATAATATTCAACATTTATGCTCAAGCTTTATATTTACATATGTATTCCACGATGTTTGCATCATCACAATATCAATTCATCACAGAGATGCCTAATAACATAGATAAACCCTCAAATATTTTTTTCAAATATAAAACAATTTATCTCTTTTACATATTCTACATGATTCCTGGAACAATTGTAGTTGACTACAATCACTTTATGTTAAAGCTGAAGTCTAGTTAAAAAAAGCACAAAAACAAACATCAGAAAAAACAAAATGGACTGTGAATTATTGACGCACTTATTTTAAAGTGAGACTTCTCAGAACCCATATTCAACTTTATCCCTTATAAATGATAAAAGATCCTAGATTTGTGTTGGCTTGATTTCATTGCAAAACTCTCTTTATTTATAATGGTTAGTTGCTTATGTGGTTCTTGATGAAAAGAAGCTTCAAAGAAGAAAATCAACCTCTCATGCAAATATTGTCTTCAAGAGGAATAACGCTAACTTGTATGCTAAGGTATCAAGATACTTCTTCCTCTTGCAAGGCGTTAGCGCACACACACACACACAATTCATATATGTGTGTCCCTGTATCGTTGTGTTACATTTGGTATAACACATTCACACACTTTTTGTAGTATGCACATGCATTAGTCTCATATTGACAAACATTGTAGAATTGTATGTTCTAAGACTATCTCTAGGAAATGGCATACTTGTGTGACTTTGTATTTATTTGTTTTTGTTTTATTGTTTTGGACTTGAACATGATCTCATATGATTCCTTATTGAGTTATGGTCGTTTCGGTTACTTATTCAGTAGGTTTCGAGTCTAAACTAGGAAGCTACGCTATTTTACGTTCTCATATGTTGTGTTGTTTTCGTCGTCATGTATCGAGTCAAATTCTCAACCTTTTATCAAAGTTTCATAGTCATCCTTGTGCGTGAGGGAGTCACGGTTCGTAATCCAAAGACGGATTCGAATTTGAAGTTCGGATGCCCGAATACGGCTGAAGAATGTAAGAGGAACACAATAGAGGTATGAAATGGCCAAAGGCCATTTTGTGAGGGAGCCTATGAGGGGCGCATGAGGCTCACGGCCTAGGCATCCCTTTGCCCCGTGAGGCTCACACGCCTCTCACGGGGTGAGTGATGTGACCTCCCTTGATTGGCACTGAAACTCTCTCCTTCTCTCTTTTAAATATCTTCATCATTCCCTCCAAATTTGTGTGAAGAAAAAATTGAAAAAGAAAGAGTGCATAAATTTCTTCAAGTTTTTTATTTCTAGTTTTGATCATAACTCTCTCATTTGAACTCCGAATCAAGTAATTCAGAAGTCAAAAATGTTGTTCTTGAAGAGAGGAACAAACCCCAAGCATTTTCAGAACCAATGATATCATGATTTTGAGCAGTGAAACGTTTTCAGTTCGTGGATCATCATTTGTAGGTGAATCATCATCTTCTTTCTTTCTCTTTTGATCATCTCATTTAATCTTTCTATTTGATAGATGAAAAGTATTAAGGATGATGTTAATTCATGTTCTAGGTTTGTTTGATCGATTGATTGTTGAGTTTTATCTTTGTAATCTCATTTGAACATCTTTTAGTTAAACTTGATTAACTTGAAATTGATTCTAGAAATGACTTGTATGATGTGCTTCCTGATGATTTCTAGGTTTAATTTCATGATCTAATAACTAGGATTTTTGTGTGTGATATTGAATATTATAATCTAGTTCTTATTGATTCACATGCTTTGATTTTTAGATATTTTTGTGATTGAGTGTTGATAGCAAATTCTAGTTATCTCTTGTATGTTCATAGAGCTTGAGTGATCTACTTGTTCTATTTGATTGTGTTTGCATCATTTGTATCACTTAGATTATTTTACCTTACAAAAGGTTGAAGTCTCTTTCAAAGTGAGTGAAGCTTTGTTTAGAGCAAGAAGACTTGGCTAGGAAAGTGTTCCGAATAGCCAAGCAAGAAGTCTTAGTTAGGATCAAGGGGATCCGGATAACTAAGTAAGAAGTTTTAGCTAGGAGTGTGATACTCTAGATGATTGAGCTAGAGAAGCTTAACTAGGATCTTTGTTATAAGATCAAACTCTATAATTTAAGAGCAAGATGTCAAGAATCTAGGATGGGTATGAATTTCGAGGACGAAATTCTTATAAGGTAGGAAGAATTGTTATACCCCAATCTCATAAAATTGGATCAGTATTGAGAATTATAGAATAATAATCCCAAGTCCATAATTCAAGCCCAACCGAGCCCAACTCCAAGCAAGCCCAAGCCCAAGCCCCAAAAAATCCAAATATCCAAATTTGGTACCTGGTAAATTGGGATGAGATTTTTAGTGTAATAATAATAATAAGCAAAAGTCGGACAGCTGGCAGCATTATATAATCTGGTGGCAACAAGGTGACATCCTTGGATTCGGCTCCTCTACTTGGCTGACCTTCTTCAGTTCTTCCTGACTTATCTCAGGATTTCAACACGTGGCAATGAAAATATTGATGGCTAAGATTTTCATGCTTTTTTTTTTTTGTCTGTGCTGGCTGAGAAAACGATGTCGTTTTCTTACCTTTTTTGTTCTCTTTCTCAGACAAACAATCCTTTTCCTTGACAAAACACACAACTCCCATTTTTCTTCCATGTGACCTAGATTTTTCTCTTCTCTAATCACAACAACCATAACAAAATACTACAGATTCTCCTGCATCTCTGCTCTTTCTTTTCATGCTATTATTGTCCCCAGTAGATTGCTGTGCATACATATCAATCACAAGTCCCCTGCAATTTCAATGCCTGAGTTCTATAAAATTCCTCTGTAATTTCATTTTTGAATCCCCTACAATTTCATAGTTCCCTTACAATTTCACGTACTATAACCACCTGTAATCTTAATTACTAGAATCACCTGGAATTATTGATCCATATTAATTGTAATTACTCAACATCAACATACTACCTAACTATATCCACAACCACAACCATGTCTAAAAACTCATTTTGTTATACATATCAATTCACAAGTCCTATACAATTTCAACTCCTAAGTTCTATACAATTCCTTTGAATTGCCATTGCCTGCTTCAATGGAAAATGATAGGCAGCCAATAAGGCAATTTGAAGAAGAAAAAATGGTTAAATTTGGTGCTGTCACAAGTTCACAACCACCAAATGTTAACCATTCAAATGTACCAGGATTTCAAAGAAGTGTAAATTGTGTAATGCCTCCTCCAAGATCTGATTTTGAAGATGCAGTTGTAGCCCAGAAAAGCAAAAGTTGTTTAGGTGGTGTTGGAAAAGTTGTTCACTTTGCTCAACCTGAAGCTCCTCCACCAAAGGGTGAATTGGGATCATCCTGTAATGGAGGACAATTCGGTCGAAAAGGTATTGGAAATTTGACACAAGCAGAGTTGAGGGAGTGTTCAGTTATGACAGTTGGTTCAAGCCATTGTTGATTTGTAGTAGCAATCAAGTTGCATAGATCTTGATGTGAGCCGAGCCTCGAGCAATAACAATGGTATCAGGACTAGTACTGGTTTGTCTCATGGAAATTTGAAGGATGATATCCGAAAAGTAATTTCTCATCAAGGTGAGAAGAAAGGTAATAAAACTGAGACACTTGAACCGACTGTGACTTTGTCTTCCGGCGGATCTGGCAGTAGTTTTAACAGAACAAGCAAGCAATCTACTGGGAACAATAATAACAACAAAAGAAAGAGCAGAGATGTAGGAGAATCTGCATTATTTTGTTGTGGTTGTTGTGATTAGAGAAGAGAAAAATTTAGGCCACATAGAAGAAAAATGGGAGTTCTGACTGCTCTGTGTTTTGTCAAGGGAGATGATCGTTTGTCAAAGAAAGAGGAAAAAAAAAAGTTGAGAAAACGATGTCGTTTTCTCAGCCAGCACACAGACAAAAAAAATGAAAATCTCAGCCATCAATATTTTCATTACCACGTGTCGAAATCCTGAGATAGGTCAGGAAGAAAGTCAGCCAAGTAGAGGAGCCCAATCCCCTGGCAAGAGGATAAAATAAAAGAGATAAGGTTAGAAGAAGAAATAGAAAGTGAAGACAGGCGGTGGAGAAAATAAAAAGAAGAAAGAAAGAGAGTTGGTGAATTTGTGTAAGAGAGAGAGAGAAGGGACTCGGCCAAGGGACAGAGAGAGAGAGAGAGAGAGAGAGAGAGAGAGAGAGAGAGAGAGAGAGAGAGAGTCAATAAAAGAAAGCAGAGGAAGAATGAAGGCAGAAAGAAGAGAAAGCAAAGAAAGAAAAATAAATGGAAAGAAAAGAAAGAAACAGGCGAGAGGTAGAATCCGAGAGATTGAGAGAGAATCTGATATGAAGAAAAATAGAAGAAAGAGTTGAAATAGAGAGATATAGAGCTCGTGAGAAATAAGAGAAAGAGAGGAAAGTGAATAAGAAAAGGAGATAAATAGGAATAGAAATGAGGAGACAGTGAGAAGAAGATGAGATGCAGCTGTAGAGATTACAAGTATATTGGATACAGATAAGTAGTACTGTATTCGTGACATTTGAATACAATAGTTAATTAGATTTCCAACAAATCCTAAATTGAGTTTATGTGATTTTAGGGAGGATCCAGGAATAGATTAATCCAGAAGGGAATCCAATCCCAGGAAAGATTTGAGCAGAGCAATGTGAGTGAATACTTTTTGTTAAAAGTTATTTATTTTAGAATTATATGTTAGATTAAGTTATTTAGAGAATTATTAGAAATAAATGATTTTTTCATTTATTTAGAAAATAGGTTTCCAGATTACATATTTATTTAGAAAACAGATTTACAGATGAATTGAGGTGTTTTAAGAAATGTCCAGATTTCTAGAATTCAGAAATAAATTTATTAGAGAATTATATATTTTGAGCAAGATTTTATAAAAAGAATTACTACAAGTATTTTTAGACAGATTTCCAGATTTCCAGATTTATTATTTATGAGAATTTTTAAAAAAGAAAAGAAAAGAATATTCATGCATGTTTTGAGAAAAAGTATTTATAAAAAGAATTATATGTATGTTCAGAAAGAGATTTCAAACACTAGATGTGTACCCGTCTCCAACAGTATCAGATTGTTGGCCTTTGGGGTTTATGCACATGTGTATGTCAGAGTTAGGGTCGCTCTGCACATGTATGACCAGATGTTTACCTCTAGCTCTGCGTGAGCCCATAGAGATCAGGGACACGTATGACAGATTTCCCTGGGTACTAATTTGGTGCAGATTTTCAGATTATATATATATATATTATATTACACTGATTACGATCAGTAGAGAAAAAAAAGAGATTATCATATTTACACCAGATATTTGAGACTCGGAAATTCAACGGTATTTGATTTACAGCATTAAATGTTTTAGAGAAAAGAGATTTCTTCATAAAACATTCCAAAGATACTTTTAATGTCTTTATTGCATAATTTGTTAAGTTTTATAGCAACAAGAGATTTGATTAGAGCAAACCTTTTTATACATTAATATATTATTATATCAAACAGTTTTGTAAACAATATATATATATATATATCAGATTTGTATAAAAAGAATGTTTAAAGTTTTTTAAAGAAAAGTATTATTTGATTTTAAGTTTGTAAGTTATTTTACAAAAGGAAATGAAGATTTTACTATAGATTTATAGAAAATGGGTTTTATTTACAAAGAAGATATTTAGTCAGTTCTCAGCTTGTATTACAGACCAGATTTAGATTACAGAACAGTTTCAGAATAAATCCTGATTAGTTTCAGGAAGAGATAAAGAATTCAAAAAGAGATAGAAAAAGACACAGTTTTAGAAAGAAATGTATAAAGAGATACATACTTCATAATGAGATTTACAAACAGATACAAAATAGTTTTCCTACAGATTAGATTGAGGTTAGCCAGTATTAAGTTAAATGAACTACGATGGCTTTGATCCTTATTGAGTATAGGGTACGTAAGCATTTGAGTTGTAAATCTCAAACTCAAGCCCACCAAAGAAAGAAAAAGATAAGAATTTAGCCAGAATAAGTCTATTAAATATTAATTCTTTCAGAAAGATAGATATTTAATAATTTCAGAAGCGTAGAGAAAAGATATGTTTTCATATGTATTCAGAGATAATAGTTTTAGAAAAGTTTCTAAGAAAAGATATTTTCAAAGCTTATTTCTACTCACTGGGCGTTAGCGCTTATTCTTTTATTATAAACTATTTTTCCCAGGTGATCACCAGGTTCGTACAAATTTATTAGTATCATAAGATGAGCCACATGTGATGAAAGAAATGGTAGTTCATGGTTTTAATTTAAGCATGCTATGCATATGTGCATATATTTAGACTTCAAGATTTTTCATAAATAGTTTTTGAATATGCTAATATTCAGCAGATGGGTCCAACACAAGAAAAACAAAATTTTTATTTTAACTGAGTTATATTTTTATGATGGGCCTTAACCCACAGATTTAAATTGCCTTTTTATTACAAGGTGGAAAAGTTTGTAAAACCAAGTGATTGTTAAAGATTTTTATTAGAAACCACTTTGAGATTCGTATGATTTTCTATAAAATTTTCCAGAAGATTCAGTTTTTAGTTAGAAAGATCGAGTTTTCATAGGATTCACTCGAACTCAAGATAGGAGTCGGGGCAGGTCCTATCATTTGTGATCCGGATAGCTAAATAAGAAATCTTCCTAGAGACGTGAGCGTCTTGGATAGGAAGTTGCTTCCTTGAGGTATATGACACATCTTGGATAGGAAGTAGGCAATGTGTTTTCACTTGGCCTTGAAGGTAGACTATGAGTTGATAGCTTGGGGAGTTTATCATGTGTTGATTGCCTTAAATGTGTATCTCATTTTCATTATAGTGAATTGCTTGCCGGTGGTTGTGGTATCAACTTGTGAATGTTTCCTTTTAGGAGGTTTTACCACGTAAAAATACTCTTGTCACATTTCGTTTTATGTTTCATTATCTTCCATATCTTATATTGATTGCATCACTTGTGTATTGGTTTCCACTTGTGTTGATTAAAACAATTCATTTTGTTAGACACACCAAGTGTGCACTTCATTGTTGTATTGAGAAAAAGGTTTTTTGGAAAATTTTGGGTTTATACCTATTCCCCCCCCCCCGTATTGCTTAAGGGAATTTCAAATGATCCCTTCCTTTCAAAGGAATTTTATTTCAAAAGCAGAATTATTATGTTGCCACTACAATTTCCCAAGAGTGCCATATATATAACTAAGAGGAAATATCATGGCTAACTAGCTTCAAAATTGGCATGGGAGCACACACATTATGGGTAGGAAGTGTTTAGGTCATATTTAAGTGGTTAATTGCATGCATTGGCAAAGATCATCTTTAAAGGTTTGTCTACTAAGGAAATCAAGGCATCTACAAACAGTCCATAATATTCTATTGTAAACAACATTTTATTGCAAATGAGACTTTAAATTATGCTTAACATGCGTGTTTGAATGAGTGTTTAAAGAGTGACTGTTCTTTCCCTCAAAAATACGTTTTTTTTAGGCCGTGTTTGTGAAACTCATAGGAAGTCCTTAACTTTCAAGCAAAAATGCTTATTCACTCAAGCATAATGAGAAAAGGACTAGTGCACATTGCGCAATGCGATCTAAAATGGCATAATGCTAATCTAGACTAAGCAACACAATCATGCACAGCTCTTCAATATGCACACACTATAGCACAATCCCAACGAGTAAAGTATGCTCAAACATGGTATCATCGTAAGATTTTTGAAAAATTTGGACACAAAATCAAAAAGAAAAAACTCTCATGCAAGTGAAAAGAATGGTAAAAGTGAAAAGGAGTGATCCATTTGATACATAAAGTAATCTAACAATGGTTTAAATACTTTACATTTTAACAAGAATTTTTTATCCAACAGATAATAAAAACAAATTCAAGAATTTAAAGTTCATAATTTAAATACAATCTCATATTTAATATTTTAAATTCTTAAAAAAAAAGAAAAAAAAAAGTAGTTGTACATGGGATGGCACGACATTTTAACGGTAACAATTAATGTTTTTTAATGGGAGGAAGGAGATATTGACTTTTTAAAAATAAATTGTGTAAATATGTTTGATAATTTAATTTTATTGTAAAAGTATTGATTAATTATAGTGACTAAAATATACTTTATTTTAAAACACTATTTTATTTTAAAAAAATGGGCAATAAACAACAGTACTATTTTATTTTAACTCTCTATGGATTGTAGTAATTACCTGGTAAATGTTTTCCCTGAAGCAGAACAATAAAAAGAGTAGCAGTTAGTATGAAAAGATTCTGAAGTGTTTCGATTTGTAACACTAACCATTCCATAACAGCATTAGAATGAAAGAACAGCCTTGTATCTGTATTGAAAGTCTTAAGATAGTTCTCGAAGAAGTTTTCCATCATGTTAAAAGCTCTAATCAAAACCACCCATTGTAATGTTTCGGATACATTGTTCAAAATGGGCGCTTTGGTCATTTCATTCATCCTCATGAACTCTCTTGCTAATGAATAATCCTTTCATAATAATAAAAAATGGACACCACTTTCCTCCATTGATCAAGAAACAAAAGAAAATTTTAGAATATTTCGCGAGCAGAAATGAGGTTTACATGAACATATTTTGCAATTATAATAGTAGGAAGGACTACATCGAGAACATGCCATGTTACTGAGGCCATCATTGCTATTTTCATGAGTACACCAATCGTTGCAGCTACATATATGTAAATGGAAACTGGTAGATCACTATCCAATGTGTTCATATATGATGAAATCTGTTAATGGAAACTGGTAGATCACTATCCAATGTGTTCATATCTGATGAAATCTGTTGCATTTTGAAATGAGAATGAGCTAAGCTAGATGTGATCATTTAAGTAGTTTAGTGATTGGATTTGGGGATGTTCTCTTACTCGGGCAAATATCCTTCCCATTGGAGTGGAGTCGAAGAAGAGCATATAAGCCTTGAAAATTGAATTATTGATACCGAAGAATAAAACGTTCAAAGCTTTTAAGCCTATAAGGGTTATAAGTTCCTTGAAAATACAAATGGTATGCTAAAGGTTGAAATTCCAGCTTAAACGCTGATCAACATAGCACTGTTAACTTTGGAAAACCGCATAGCTAGTGCCAGCTAATAACTTGTAGTAGCCTAAAGAGCACTAAAAGCAAATTAAGATAGAATGGTAAAAATGAAAAGAATCACTTCCTTTGATACATAAAGATGATCCAACGATGGTTTACACCCAACATCACCAATCTTTCTCTTTTCCTCTTTCGTTAGTTGGATATTTGGAGAATCCTCAACTGATATTTCATTTTCACCACCTTCTCTAGTGGAGAAAGATTCTCCAAGCAATTCTGATTGATTATCATGAATTTCGTGAGTTTCATCCATGCTTATGGTATTAACTTCATTCGGAGAACCCTCAATTGATATCTCATTTGTAACACCCCCAAATCTAAGACCTAACGGACGAGGATGTTACGTGATTTCGACCTTACATAAGCCTTAATTCACAAATATAATTTTCAGTAATGAATACACAAATTACAACACCTAAATCTGATACCATTCATTTCACTAAAGTCTCAAAGTCTAATTCAATTACAACATTAATTAAACCGAACACTTACAACACATACACACATGGAATCTAATTCTTTCGGTGATACATATCTCCAATATGCTAATGTAACCCCATCGCTTCTTATATCCAAAAACTCAATCTGCAAAATGATGTCAATTCGGTAAATAAATTCATGCATGACATGTATAAATAAAATAGTCTTTGTAAAACCTTTATGTATGTTAAAAAAAAAAAACTTGCTCATAAACTTTTTGAAGAATTCGAAACAATGTAATACTTAATAATACTAGAAATAACATTTAATACAATTTACATATTTAATATCAATAAAACAATTGAAGTAACACTTAAAGTCATACTCTTTCGTATTCTTAAATCAAAAGCATTTAATGAAACAGTATAAACAATATTAAATCAAAAGATCATTTACTGACCATAACTGAAATCAATACGGATTTGACGGAAGTAGACAATAGGGATTAGTCTCTTCATAAACGGTACAATTTAAAACAGTATAAGTTTACAGAAGTAAACAATACAAATCAATCAATTTATAAAATAGTAAATAAATAATTTTACAGTATAAACGGGATGCATTGATCATTTTGGAAAGCGGTAAGCTCATGTCTCGTAGTGTCACAAGTACCCGTGTGACGCGGAAATAACAGTATGCATAGACACAATATCCCAGCTGTACCAATAACAATAACGGTAACTACGAATAGTGAGCAAAAATATTTAAAATACCTTTTCCATACCTTTCAAATCACTTATAATAAACCATCCTTTCAAAACATGAAATAACAGCGGTGTATTTCAAACAAAAATTATATGATTATTTTTCTTTAGATAATAATATAAAGAGTTAATATTCAACATGCATTCAAATACAATATATACAATTCACAAAAATATCAAATAATTAGAAAATACGTTCACTTACTCATTTCAAATCGACCTTGAAAACATTTATAACATTGAAACTATGATTTTTAAAACGTAGAGAATAAACATATCATGAATGAGTTTACTTATAAAATACATACATTTTTGAAAATTTTTTTTGAATTTACATTTTTGAAAATATAACACTTCATGGATGAATTTACTTACATAATACATATATTTATGAAAATATAACACATCATGGATGAGTTTACTTACCTTGAACCTATACGAACAGGGGGGCAAAGACAAAAACAAATATTCAAATTAACACCGTAAAAATATACTAATATTTAAATACTAAGTTAAAATAAAAAAACGAACTTAATAGCGTCAAGTCTCATATGTAATGGTAGAACAAATAAATTAATAAAAAAAAGGCTAATTGGCACAAATGCCCCCTGAACTCTTCACAAAGTTGCACTGTGCCCCCTAAACTTTTTTTTTCGGCACTAAACCCCCTGAACTCTCATAAATTTGCAATCGCTGAAGGAATCTACCCCCTGGTGAGGGGGCAAATTCCTTCAGCGATCGCCAAATTACAAGAGTTCAGGGGGTTTAATGGCGAAAAAAAAAGTTCAGGGGGTAAGGTGCAAATTCGGGTATAGTTCAGGGGGTATTCTTGCCAATTAGCCTAAAAAAAAAGACATCAGCTTTATAAATCAAAATGTAACTCGTCACTCTTTTAAATCTCTAAAATCATCTTTAATCGAATCTATACTAAGGGCCAATTTGGTATTGCTGTAACTTTTATAATAATCACTGTTAGCTGTGCTGAAGGAATAACCAGCTGTGAAGTTAATCAGCAGATGTTTGGTTAATTATACTTTTAAAACTACTGTATAGCTCAAAAACAGTATACGTATGTTTGGTAATTTTATTTCAAAAGTGCTGAAATTAGTTACAATGACTAAAATAAACATGATTTTAGAATCTTATTTTTTTTTCATTAATTATATATATTAAATCAATATTTATGTAGAATATTTAAATTAGAAAAAAAATCCATAAGAATAATAAAAATATTTTTTAAATGTTGTATAAATCAAATCAATATTTAATTTTAAAATGAAATAAGGTATATAAATGATTTTAATTTGATTTCATAAGGATAATAATGATATTTTAAAAGATTCATTAAATGCTGAAATAGATTATTTCATAATCAATTTCAAAACATAACCCCCCATCTACTTCTCAAAATCATTGTCAAAACTTGTCAGATTATAAATTAATCACTTTTAGAAGTTTTACCAAACATTATTTTTTGTCAAAATTATAAAATAAGCTAATTTTAACTTCTCAAAATCAATACCAAATAAGCTAATTAAATGCTGAAATAGATTTTTGGGGTGTTTTGCTGGGTTTTAGTGTGTTGTTTGTGGCTGTTTTTTCCAGCCTGGTGGGGGCTGTTCTGCTCTCTGTTTTTTGCCCTGTTTGTGGCTTAATAAAATCCAATGTTCAAAAATAAAAATAAAAATAAAAATATATAGGATCACAGAGTTTGTAGGAAAGTCATCTTCCATCTTGTTATGAAGCCTAGTATTGACAATATGCATAGCTAATAATGACCTCTCAGTAGTTGCAGTTGACATTGGAAGAGTTATTATGTGAACAAGTGAATATATTGTTGATCTTCTAGTCCTTACCAACCCTTGACACAAGGAAGAAAGATTTGACAAACTTTTGAATTCTGAATGTTGAACTACATTAATTCATAATGTTGAAGTTGCATTTTCAATTGCAACTTCTCATGATCTGCAAAGTCATGCGGATAAAACTTGTTTACCAATTTGCATATCATCAATTCGGAAAGACTCATATCCTTCACGAGGTTCCAAAGCTGTACTAAGAATTAGCAACTCAATTGCATGCTCACTGAAGCGATTATTTAATTTTTGTAATTGAGAATCAATTGCAGTATAAAATATATCTACCCGATAATACTGCTATATAATTTTCTTATTGTTGGCGAGTTCGACCTTGTCTTGCAACATAACAGGCATTCATATCTGAAACATCTATATTGCGTGCCTCACAAAATGAATATACCTTAGCAAATAATTTATCCCATCCAATATCCATTAATTGTTGTATAAGTCTTTTAGTGGATGAAACAAGACACTTAGCATTTAAAATGTCTTGAGATTTTTGTTGTAAAGCTAGACAGAGTAGCTATGTGATCTCAGTGATATCATTCACCAAATGCAAGATGAAGATAAATTCAAATGAAGTCATTACCTCATAAGTTGCGTCGGCTTCTCCTCGTTGAGAAAAAGTAGTTCCTCCATCAATGATATTAATAAAAACAACACATGTTGCACCAAATGTTTTTATAAGCTAGAAACTGACTTATAGTGATAACTCCAATGAGTATCACAAGCTCTTTGCAAAGTGCCAATTTGGTTAAGTCCAGTCCCGCTCTTTAGCTCATCAATGGCAATTAAATGTGCAATCTCAACAGCTTGAGCATGTTTAAATTCATCATTACGCTTGCACGAAGCACTGTCAATGTTGACAATAGAAGTTAACTTGGTAAAAAAATGATGAATAGAAATAACTTATTTTGATGCTGCAACTAGTGCCAATTGTAATTGGTGTGCCAAGCAATGAATATATATTGAAAGAATAATTCATTAAAGAAATCATATTAATAAATAATAACCTAAGAAAATAACAAATATAAAAAAAAAAATTAAAATATTTATTAATTTATAATCTCATACCTGAAATTATTCAGATAGATGAACTAAAGAATAAGAAGAATTCAATTGTAGCGGTAGGAATGAAATTGCTTAAGTGAAAAACTAGAAAAAAAAATAAAGAAAAGTATATATATATATAGGTTAGACACTTAGGGGTTGTTTATTTTTTTCACTTAAAATTTAATGGGTCTGAATCATAATTATTAAGTTTTTTATTTTATTTTATTTATTTTTATTTTTTATTTTTTAAGTGGTCAAACAACTTAAAAATACTAAAAAAACAACTTAAAATAAAAAGTTAAAAATCATGACTTTTCACTAAATTGCAAATCACTGAATTGCATTAACTGCAATCCAAAATCTTTTCTTCCGATAATATCCCCATATATAACATATTTCCAATTTCATAATAATTATGTAAGGTATAAAAATCTTTATTTTAATATATTGCTTATTTTAAATATCTTTAATAATAAAAGGAACCCTAATCACTTCTCATTTTGGTGTTTAATATCAATAATTTATTATGATATTAGGGTGATGTATTTATATATTATTATTTTTAGAGTGTTTTGTGTGAGTTTTCCTACTGCCCCTTTAATTTTTTGAAGAAAAAAAACCTTTTCTTTTCTTAGTAAAAATGAAATTTGATTGTAATCGAAGAAAAAGATCATGATTATATGTGTTAATATATAATTATTATTTTTGAATTGTTTTTATTCCATATTATATGTATAATTGTTTAACATGTGTATAAATGTAAAATTACTTATTTTTAGATTATTTTACTTTTAAAAAACAAACGTGTTGACAATACATTCAGATGAGAGGAAAAAAAAAATGTCATTTAAGTTCAGATTTTAGTTCCTATTCAGTCTTTAGAAAAATTCAAGACTGTTCAGTTTTTAAACAAAAAAACAAACGACCTCTTACTGTTCGAAGATTAGCCTCCAAACCTCTCCAAATACCGTGGTCTTTTATTTAACCTTCAATCATCAGCCAACCAAAATATTAAGAGATGAGTTGCTTATCTTCTTTCGTGTATCTCTGTCATGATTGAAATCATAGGTTATGTTAGGCTATTATTCATGTTATATTTAACTTGATTGGAGTAGAGGTATGTAAGAATCATTAATATAGTATCAAGTTGATATGAGTTGTTAGTAGATATTTCTATGTATTTTCGAATTAGACTAACGGTTTGACTAGATGAATCCCTTTTTTTTTTCTACTGTTGCTATGCCAAATTTCGTAATTTATAAATGAGTATAAATATAGTTATAATTTTTAGAATGGACATAGGTCGAAATTTATATCTGCTGGGCGTACAGATTTGGGAAACAAAAAAATAATGTATTTTTGCATGTGCTAATGATCATGGATTAATCTGAAAAATTTATTGAAGTATTTCCTATATGTCTAGATTATCCATGTTAAAAATTGTAAGATTTTGAGCAGGGACGGAGCCAGAAATTTCATTCAGGGGGGACATAATTAAATAATAATAATAATAATGGTAATATTTTTTTTTTGAACTATTTAAAGTGCATTTATCAAAAATGAAACATCACAAGTTTACAATGGGCATACCACAGGATAACAAAAAAATTGACTAAACAAAAAGTTGGAAAATATAGATTCATATAATTCTTCAAACATATTTACAAATTACAACTGTCCTCGACGGGATTTTACCTTTTGAAAATGTTGCATTATAGTCTCATTATCAATGCCATCATAGGGTTCAAAATTTTTTTGTCACCATTTGGGCCTGACTTTGTAAGAATAGCAGCACTTTACTAATTCAAGTTTAAAAGGCACCTATTTAGGTGACCAGACAAAAATACCCTTATTTTGTCAGTTTGTGTCTTTTGAAACGTAAAGAGAAAAAAGTTGAGAGATAGAGAACAGTGAAGGGAGAAAGCATCAGGTGCAAGAAATCCGGCTGAAAATCTCACGACGAACTCACCGGCGGTGACGCTACAGTCTTGAAGTCGACCAAAATCTGCAAGACGATGAAGATCTGGGTTTCCAAAACTTTTCATACACTTTCCGAGCCTTTTCAATAGTGATTCGAGCCTTTTCAATTTTGAATCTCCAAGACTTTTCATACATTTTCCGAGCCTTTTCAACAGTGATTCGAGCCTTTTCAATTTTGAATCCCCGAGCCTTTTAACACTGTATCCGAGCCTTTTCCGAGCCTTTTCAACAGTGATTCGAGCCTTTTCAATTTTGAATCCCCGAGCCTTTTAACACATTTTTCGAGCCTTTTCATACATTTTCCGAGCCTTTTAACACTATATCCGAGCCTTTTCAACAGTAATTCGAGCCTTTTCAAATAGTTTCCGAGCCTTTTCAATTATCTCTGAGACTTTGTAAATAGTCTCTGAGCCTTTTCAATTATATTCAAAATTCATACAACCTGCGTAGCGCTACAAAACTAATTATCCAATGAAGTTGTATTGATGATGTTATGATGTTTAACCTTCATTGGAGGTCTGTTACAGAGAAAGATGAAAAAGAATAAAATATTAGAAAAACTTTAAAAGTAAGAAAGAGAATGTGTAAAGTAAGGGCATTTTTGGAAATCACTTACTTTAGTGCCTTTTAAACTTAAGTTATTAAAGTGGTGACTTTCTTACAAAACTTGGTCAAAAAAGTGACATTTCCCACCATTACCACTACCATCATATATGTCCATTTCTATATAAACAACCAAATTATCATTCATCCATTGATCTCCCATCTTGTTGCGTAGGCGAGTTTTTATAATATTCATAGCTGAAATTTGTTGGATATGGCTTGAATTACCAATGGTTACCAAACACGATTTACCAATGCGGAGACTTCCTGGAGACGTGAGAGCGTTTGGGAGTATGAGATTATGTTTGAGGGAGGTTTGAAGTCAAAGAAGAACATGAGAAACAAATTCGGTGAATTACCGCGACATAGGACCGCTGTGTAGACACATGCACACGGAGCGGTAACAAGCAGCGGTAAAACTCTGATGTTTTACACTGCGTAGGACCGCTACATAGGCAAGTGCCTAGGCAGCGGTAACAAGCAGAAGTTGACGAGAATGAAGCGCGTGGATCACGGTTTTCTGAGTGGTCAAGTTCAACACGGTTTAGGAAACGGGTGGCCAACTGTAACTTGAGTCGTAGTTAATCAAAAACACGCGTGAATCAGGAAATATTAATGGAAGAGGAAATATGTTGCTTCTGGAAGTTCGAATAGAAAAAAGGATTTCTACTTTGAAGAAGACTTGTCATAAATAGGAAATAGTATTTATGTGGAAAAAGTAATTCTAGTACGTATAAGAATAGGATTTCCTTGTTAACTTAAACTCCCTGTAATTCATATAAATAGACTTTAAGAACTAGGTTATTGTGGGTGGAGCAAAATAGCAAATACTAGAGAGATCTCAAAGTGAGCATTGGGTGTAATTGGGTTTGGGGTATTATTAGAGAGAGATCCTGAGTGTGTGGTCGTAACAATTTATTACATATTGGAACTTTCTCTTGTCGTCCTAACAGCCGTGGTTTTTTCCCTGATTTGGGTTTCCACGTAAATTCTTGTGTTGTGTGCTTGAATTTGATTTGCTTCTCTTCATCTATCTTTTCTTTGTTATTGTGTTTGCTTGTGTTCTATCCGGCAACGCTTCCGCGATTATAGTGAAAGGTTTGTTCGCTAACAATTGGTATTAGAGCCCCGATTGCTTGATAGTGGTCTTAACAAACTTTATGGCAAGGATGATGAGATTCGATATTGAGAAGTTCGACGGAAAGATGAACTTTGGCTTGTGGCAAGTTCAAGTCAAAGATATATTAATCCAATACGGTTTACACAAGGCGTTGAAGGGCAAGTCAACCCCTGCGAACCCTGAAGGCTCTGGAGATTCTAGTAAAGAAACGACTAGTACTAGTTTTGGAAAACAAAAGATGAGCGATGATGATTGGGAGGATTTAGATGAGAGAGCTGCGAGTGCGATACGATTGTGCCTAGCCAAGAATGTTCTTGCAAATATTTATGGAACATATTCAGCGAAAGAACTTTGGGAGAGGCTTGAAGAATTGTATCAAACGAATAGCGTCTGCAACCGGTTCTACCTGAAGGAGCAGTTTCACATGCTGCAGATGACTGAAGGTACGAAAATTTCTGATCATTTAGGAGTGCTCAATGGAATAGTTTCAGAATTAGAGTTTATTGGAGTGAAGATTGATGAAGAAGACAAAGGTCTTAGACTCATCTGGTCCTTTCCATCGTCCTATGCGTACATGAAGCCAATCTTGATGCATGGGAGTTCAACTATATGTTTTGGAGAAGTAGCGAACAAACTTATCTCTGAGGAACGAAGACTAAAGAGTGAAGGTAAATCTTCTGATAACTCTGTTCTTTTGGTTGACAGGAAAAAGGAGAACTCCAAATGGAAAGGCACTTGTTGGGGGATATGGACAGTCTAGACACATCAGGAAAGATTGCAAAAATAAGAAGACAAGTGTGGCTAAGGGCTCCAAAGAGGGTGATCCGGCAATCACCTCTCTTGAGTATGACGACTACAGCGATGCCCTCTAAAGGGGGATAAAACATCCTCATGGCATGACTGCTAGTTGCCGTGAAAAGGATGTAGTTGATAGTGGGTCCACAATTGCACACGGGCATTGGTTAGGAAGTGATGCAAGGTGTGTGGTGGACAAGGATGTCGATGGCTGAATGAACTCCCTAGGAACCTAACGTGAGGAGTTGCACCACAATTTTCAGCAAGGTAAATTTTGACATGTGCCAGTGAAATCTTGGGATGGTTGTTTCCTAAGTGGTTATACCTAGTGGTGGGTATGTTGATTCTTAGTGATGAGAATCGTAGCTGAGGACAAGTTTTTTTTTTTTTGGGAATTCTCGCCGTAAGGGAGGATTGTTGGATATGGCTTGAATTACCAATGGTTATCAAACACGATTTACCAATGCGGAGACTTCCTGGAGACGTGAGAGCGTTTGGGAGTATGAGATTATGTTTGAGGGAGGTTTGAAGTCAAAGAAGAACAGGAGAAACAAATTCGGTGAATTACCGCGACATAGGACCGCCGGGTAGACACATGCACACGGAGCGGTAAAACTCTGATGTTTTACACTGCGTAGGACCGCTACATAGGCAAGTGCCTAGGCAGCGGTAACAAGCAGAAGTTGACGAGAATGAAGAGCGTGGATCACGGTTTTCTGAGTGGTCAAGTTCAACACGGTTTAGGAAGCGGGTGGCCAACCTCAACTTGAGTCGTAGTTAATCAAAAGCACGTGTTGAATCAGGAAATATTAATGGAAGAGGAAATATGTTGCTTCTGGAAGTTCGAATAGAAAAAATGATTTCTACTTTGAAGAAGACTTGTCATAAATAGGAAATAGTATTTATGTGGAAAAAGTAATTCTAGTACGTATAAGAATAGGATTTCCTTGTTAACTTAAACTCCATGTAATTCATATAAATAGACCCTAATAACTAGGTTATTGTGGGTGGAGCAAAATAGCAAATACTAGAGAGATCTCAAAGTGAGCATTAGGTGTAATTGGGTTTGGGGTATTATTAGAGAGAGATCCTGAGTGTGTGGCTGTAACAATTTATTACATATTGGAACTTTCTCTTGTCGTCCTGACAGCCGTGGTTTTTTCCCTGATTTGGGTTTCCACGTAAATTCTTGTGTTGTGTGCTTGGATTTGATTTACTTCTCTTCATCTATCTTTTCTTTGCTATTGTGTTTGCTTGTGTTCTATCCGGCAACGCTTCCGCGCGTATAGTGAAAGGTTTGTTCGCTAACAAAATTGATCTCTCAGCAGTAGCAGTAGCAACCGGTAGAATCAACGCTAATGTCAAAAGCAAGTACACCAATGGAAATACCTTGTCTTTTTTATGGGCAACCATCATTTTTGCAAGCTCAGAAATTCCTTTCAATTTTGAAAACTCAACACTAGAGCGCATATCCATAATATAAGTCTCAAGTTGACAATCAAGTATCATAAGATCCACAATAGAAAAATCCTTAGGGTAAAATTGAGCAAGACGTATCAATTTTTGCTTATCAAAAGCAGAAAAGGAATTATTTGGATTTAAACATGCCAAACAAACAAGCAACTCAGTATTTGTCTCATTGAAACGACTATTTAGCTCTTGAAGTTGCATATCTAAAATAGCATAAAATAGCTCAACTTGATAGTGATGCAAATTTGTGATTTCTTGATACCAATAAACCGCTCAACTATTTGTCCATTAGGATTTACATAACGTAATACCATAGACATTTGCTCTTTTGTTGATACATCACGAGATTCATCGATCAAGATTGAAAACAATGCATCACCCATTTCTCTAATAATAGTATCGGTAGTTTCTATTGCAAGAACATGTACAATGTTTTTTTGAATATCATGTGCAGTTAACTTGAGGTTTTCTAGAGCATTTTGCAAAGTAGTGACTTTAATATTTTCATTATGGTCCGTAAGAAATCGATAAAGTTTAAGAAAGTTACCGCGGTTGCTTGATTCTTTATATTCTTTGTTAGCACGGAATGCAAGTCCTTGTCGCAAAAAAAATTGAGCACAATCAATAGATGCATTCAAGCGAATCCGATACTGAATTCTAGCTTCATCAGAATGTTTAGAAAAATATTCTCAATATGTCGTGCTTGATTCAACAAAGCTTCACAACATCGTCGAGCATGTTGGTGGGCACTACATTTTTCTGCATGATATGTCAACGAATCTTTCTTCCTCCAATTTGAAAATCCTTTACCAACAAATGAATCACTACCCCCTTGTTGACCATTCACCAGTTTGAACAGATAACAATAAAGGCAAAATGCAACATTCTTTACAATACTATATTTTAACCAAGCTTTATATTCATCAAACCAAGATTGGATGAATCTTCGACCTGTTGGCTTAAAACGAAATTCATGCCTAAAAAGGTTGACAAGGACCTTTTTGCAAATAAGCTCTACGAATTTTGTCTCGAACATCATGACTATAATCTAATATACGAGGCCGTAGACCAGGATCTGTGGGAAGACTAGATAAATCAAACTCTGAACTTGTTTGTTTAGAACCATCAGTACTCTTCTACAAAGGGGTAGGCAACATTGATATTTTTTTTATAATAGTTCTCCATCATTGTTTCCAAATAGAGTTTAATTAGTAAAATGATTATATTTTTTTAAACAATGAACCTATAATTAACTTAAAAGTTTATGCAATATAACATCTAATTAATAAAATTGCAATTATTATTATCTATTATTGATTCACGGATATTAAATTCATATATCTATAAAAAAACAATAATAGGAATATCTAGATATTAAATTCATTCTTGAAAGATGAAGAAACAATAACATATATCTATCAAAAAACAATTGCAATTATTATTATTTATTATTGATTCACGGTCATTGAGTGGTACGGTGTGTGGCCACAGGTTGGATGGGGAAATTCCACAAACACAACACAAGCATTGAAGCATAGTATGATAGTACTAACCAAACAACAATGGTGCACTGATTTTTGCATTTCCAAAAGACATCCATTTTTCCCCAAAATACAAAAGAAATAAAAAATAATTCATTAACAATCAATTGTCAATCATAATGGTTTCAAGCAATTATGTGATAATACATAATTAGTGGAGTAAAGATTACCTTTTTTTATTCTTCAATTTAAACTTTTACATATCACATTCTCAAGCTTTCATGGCCCACAACCTTCTAGTAACAAGCATTCCTATTATATAATCTGTCAAATGCCAATAGATTAAACACATGTTGCACATGAGTTTTTAAATTTATATTTTGTTCAATTACACAATAGAAAATAAAAGGGAAACAAATATTGAAAAAGGAAAAAAAAATAGGAATAGAAGATTACCATTTCTAGATTTAATTGTCATGACTTAAGAGAATATATAAAACATCTGGAAAAAGTGTTGCTTGAATTCGATTTGAGACTTGAAGAGTGTTTGAAATTGAAAGAGTAAAGTGAGGAAAGAAAAAGGTGAGTTTTGTTTATTTATGGTATGGGTCCCGTTGCTGGAAAAAAACAATTATATGTAGCCATGTCACCATGTGGGCCATATTGTGTTATTTAAACAATTTTTTTTATTTTTATTTTTATATTTTTTTTATTTTTATTTTTATTGTTTCAAAGTTCAAAATTAAGTTCTAGTTCTTCCAAGTTCCAAGTTTCAAGCATTCTAGAAGAATATTTTATATATAGACAAAAGCTTGAAATTTTTTCTGAAATATGGGGGGGGGGGGGGGGGACGGCGGTGCATCATAAAACCTAGCTGTCATAAAACCCACAAGGTTACATGCCTCAACATTTTCTCTTAGTCAAAAGTCACAAGAATAAATTCTTTGCCAAATTGAAACAAACTATAAAGTATAATCACAAAGAAAGAAACCAAGGACAACAACTTTCATTCAATCTTTCCCTTCAATACTCTTTTACACAAGGTTACATGCCTCAACATTTTCTCTTAGTCAAAAGTCACAAGAACAAGTTCTTTGTCTAATTTAAACAAACAACTAGAAAGTATAATCAAAAAGAAAGAAACCAAAGACAACAACTACGCGTGAACAACCCCAATGAATGAAATTTATGAAAATTTTATATTCAATACAGTACTTATTTTTCCAGTTCAAATGACAATTACCAGGGATCCAAAAATCAAATCACTAAGAAAGAAACCAAGTTGTTCATGAACAACCACAATGAATGAAATTTATGAAAATTTTGTATTCAATACAGTACTTATTTTTCCAGTTTAAATGGCAATTATCAGGGATCCAAAAATCAATTATTCAATATCGCTAAATATCAATTATTCAATATCGCTAAAGCACAATGCATTAGATCAGATGCGTAATTGGTAATCACTTTTTTTGAAAATGCTAGTCTTTGTTTTATGTTGTTGTGTAGCATATCTATGCTCATCACCCATAACTCTGCGTTCACACAAAAACTAAAGATACCACCTAAAAAAATTAAAGTCACAAGAATAAATCCTTTGCCAAATTTAAACAAACAACTAGAAAGTATAACAGAAAGTATAATCACAAAGAAAGAAACCAAGGACAACAACTATGCATGAACAACCCCAATGAATGAAATTTATGAAAATTTTGTTCTTAATACAGTATTTATTTTTCCAGTTCAAATGACAATTATCAGGGATCTAATAATCAATTATTCAATATCTCTAAATATCAATTATTCATGTAGAAGAAAACTTCTTATGGTACTGTTTTTTGACCCATTTGAGCCCCACAGAAGTTCCACTCTTCACCTTCTGTGCACCAACTGAAGCTGCTGCTTTGGCCCTGCCAGAACCCGCCAATGCAGCCACCTTTACCTTTGCCATTTTCTTGTCGCCTTTGCTTCTGCCATTTTCTTGCTGCTGCCGCCACTGCTTGATTTCTTTATCGTCCTCTTCATCACCAAAACTGCCTGACCCCCACTGATTAGCCCAACTTGGTGCTTTACTTTCCATTGCTCGTGGAGAGTGAAAACTGGTCAAGAATTGAAGTTCTTGAGAGAGGCTGGAACAACCCCAAACACAAGTAGAGAACTACGAAAGATTCATTAGCTGAAAGAAAGGTAAGATACTTGATGTTTAAGTTTAAAATTTTGTAGAAGATAATGAAAATCTTATGTGTATTATGCTTATAGCTTAGCCAAAATGAGTTCGGATATGCATCAGATCAGATGCATAGTTGGTAATCACTTTTTTTGAAAATGCTAGTCTTTGTTTTGTGTTGTTCTATAGCATATCTATGCTCATCACCCACAACTATGTATTCACACAAAAACTAAAGATACCACATAAAGAAATTAAAGTCACAAGAATAAATTCTTTGCCAAATCCCGCAATTGTTCCATTTACACTTACCTACATATGCAAACAGTTGGTTGTAAACAAAAAGGAAAAGAACAGAAATTAAAATCTTATATTGAACTGGTTTGCTACTTGCTAATCTTGAAATTTTGTAGACTTCTCTAAGGATAGCACATAGGAGTGTTGATTTCCCAACACCAACCGGCCCACGAACTGTGATTTTCTGTCTAATTTTTACTTTCAAATCGATATCTCTCATTGTTGGAACAACTGATTCTGGTTCCCAACTGAAATTCCTTTTATTTCAACACGTATGTCTGAACTATGTTCCAAACTTTTTGATCCTCGTTACTGAGCTCATCATCAAGCAGAACATCGTTAAGATTATCCGTAGAGATCTTCATTTCAATTAACATTTCAATTAGCATAAAAAATGCCTTAGGGATCCATCTCATGGGCTCTGACATGCTTCTTAATGTTGCTAAGACAGTGAATATAGTGGCAGCATCTAATGGAGTACTTTTCATGAGCAAACATCCGAAAAAGACCACACTGGAGACGATGGTTGGGGATACCCAATACATAACACCTGCAAGGGTCTTGTTAATCCGTGACTTAGCCAAGAACTTGTGTTCATTTTCCATTTCTTAAAGCTAATTCCTAAAACATGTTCAACTAAGAATTTAATCATATTGTGAACTAATGCTTGAGCATAAAAAGTGCATGTGTGTTATACAACTCAACGATGCAGGGACATATATGAATTAAATGTGTGTGTGCACACCTACGCCTTGCAAGAGATTAAATGTCTCGTTTTACCTTAGCTTGACAATGAAGCGCATCTCCTGAAGACTTTGTTTGCACGAAAAGTTTCCTTCCACCTTGAAACACATAATTACATGAACTACCTAGACAACTAATCGTTTTTGTAACACCCCAAAATTTAAAGGGTAATTAAGCACTTTGATATGGAATGTTTTATCATAAACCATAAATTATTTCACCAAATAAAATTAATAATTATAAAATACCTCTAAATAAATCAATCTCGAACGAAAATATATCTCTAAATAAAACCAACAATAAGGTCCAAATCGATCTAAAGGAAATTAAAACAATTCCGAGAATCCTAAATTCAAATTCTAAGCAACAAAATTGAAGGGAGTCATTATATAAAATCTCAATCACTTCCAACTCCAAGTCTATCGCCCTAGTGGTAAGCTCTTAAGAATCTCTGTCTGCAAAATGTTAAATGACAAGGGGTGAGCTGTCAACTCAATAAGCATTGCATAATACACAATCGAAAACATTTATAACAAATACCAAAAGCTTTTAAAGAGTACATAAAAGCAAAGATCAAATATTCATATACAAGTAAACTTGTAAAATTAAAGTAACATTTTCATTGTACAATAACGATTAATAATATTTCATAAAAATAAGCTCAAGTCAAGTGTGTCACCAAAACCCCCGGTGACCCGGCCATTTACATTTCAGAAATTGGTACATGACCAAAATCATAATATTTCATTTATCACGCAGGCTACATTTACATTTTCACTGATGATCACCATTTCATTTATTACTGACATTGAGCTAAAACATTACTTTCAAAATATGTATATAATAATACATTTGTATTACTAAAGCACAAAAGAATGGAACATATAAACATTTAAACAAGAGTTCAAGTGAAGGCAAATTAGAACTCATTTAAAGAATTGGATAAATAATGTGTAAGTAAAGAATATATAAGTAGGAAATATATGAGTTTACATAAGTATAATCATTTATATATAAATTGTTTCAGAACATAATAATATAATAATAAAATTTGCTTCATAAGGAAAAATATATATATTTTTTCTTTTTGCAACCACATACTATGCAAAAACCACTTACCTTGGAAGATAGTAAGTTTAAGGCTTCACTAACGATATTGGAAAGTCACATGCGGAACCTAAACATTTAGAATAATAACCCTTCAATCAAATAAACCAAATAAAAGAAATCGGACTCCACTTCTTAGAAGAAAATACATTTTTATTTATTTTATTGTAGAAACTCCAGCATGCAAAACAGATTTTAGTCCTCAAACTTTAGTGATTCGAAAATCTTAATGGCCTCAAAATATTTCAAAACTTAGTCAATAAACCTAAACATCAGATTACTAACTCCCTTCAAAATATCATAATTTTATCAAACACCTATGAATTTCTATAATTTCCTAAGCACACAACTACACAAGGGTCAATCCTGACAGCGTAAATTTCGATCATCCAACCATACTTCGTATCAAAGTTTAACAACCCTACATACCATGAAAAATTACAAAAATTTTATTTATAGACTAAGATACCAGTACTATATCTCTATACTGAAAATCATAATTTTTATCCATCTCCGTTTGAGAATTAAAATTCCTACAACACCAAGAGATCATGACTGTCAGCCTAACTATTATGGCTTAAGCATCAAATATACCCACAGAATTAAAATAATTATGTATCACTACAATTCATGAAATTTTATATTCTGTTCAATTATGTCTCTACAACCATATTACCAAAATCAGACCTAAATACATCCCCAATTTCAATTTAAAATCACTCTAACACAACAAGGTTAGTTTGATGATTCAGAAAACCTGCATATATAACCGATTTAGAAATAAAATCTTTATAAGATAAGAACCACCAAAAATTCCAAAAAATATAATCCAAGTTGATATAAATGTCTAATATTCTCATACCAAAATTTACTGTCAATTGCAATCTACAAATATAATTAAAATAATCGACACAGTAAGTTGCTTCACCAATATTAAAACAAATCAAAATTACAACCTATACTAAGACTTAAATTTGAACTCTTTAATGAACTCCAAAATCCATGCATTAAGACATCTCCATCCAAAAAACTAAAATCAAACAATTGATAGAGGCCTAATCTTTGTTAATGAGATATTTGAATGTTAAAAAAAAAAAAAAAAACAAAGAGTTTTGAGAGAGATTAAAGTTGTAAATAAATATTTAAAGAAAAAAATTTACCCTGAAAACACTCTGATTCAATCTACAGAATATTAATTTTCTATATTTTTTTATGAGAGTTATTGATTTCAGAAAAGAAAGTGTAGAAAAGAATATAGAAGTTTTAACGTGAAAACTCATTTATCTCTCTTTAAAAAGAATAAAAATACAATTCAAATTCAATTTCCTAAAATCTCTACACATTGAGATAAAGATAATCAGTTTAAGGATAGTGGTTTTGTACTACTCCTAGATAGATTAAACTATTAGACTAATGTACAAAGCTTCTATTATCTATTATTATTACTAATAAAGAGGAAAAATTTCGGGTCTTACAGTTTTGATATGGAAACCTATTTTATTTTATTATTATATATTTTTTTACAAGGGTGTCCGGAATTTAATTTTATTGAAAAGTATTGGATTAATTATATTGACTAAAATATACATAATTTTAGAACATTATTTTGGTTTTGTTTTGTATTGTATTTTTTTTTTTTTTTTTGAATTACATTACATAAATTCGAGGTTTTTTTTGGGAGGGGAGGACTTGAACATACAATTTCGTGGCGCAAGTGTAAGAGATTTATATTATTATTTTTTTCATTAATAATATAAAACAAATAAAAATATTTATATTTGAAAAAAAATAGTTAACCTTATATGTTTGTTGAATTTAATCCAAATAAATTATATAACATATATATCTAAATTTAATAAATCTGGAAATATCTAAAAGAAATTTAAAATAAAAATTAAATTTAGATCACTTTAAAAATGATGGAGGCAAAGTTTCATTCATTTAGTTTCGTTTAAAAACAAAATGAAAAATAATTTATATGTTTATGTCAAAAATGATAAATAAAGACTAAAAATGTTTGATAAAAAAAATTCATATTATTTATTTAATATTTTAAATTATAATAATCAGTATTTAAGTTTTTTAATTAATAAATTGTTAATATCTCCACTCAAATAATTTTTCAAAAAAAAAAAAAAAAATTTCAGATTAAAATAATGAGATTTGATGTGTCACCGGCGATCAGGACCGTTCAATTTCCATTTTTGGCGGGAAAAGCCGTTTTGAGATCGGATTCTTGAAAACCCTAACAAATCAATTATTTTACACTCGGCGGAGACACAGGTAAAATTATCATCTTCTGTTTGGTTGCCGAGAAAAGGAAAGAAAATCCATTTTCTCGTCAATCAAACAATACAGTCTTGATATTGCTTCATTTTCCTCTTTAAATATCTAGTTAATTTTGTAGATATTCAATCTCGAGGCTTTGAAGGGCTTTATGCATATAATCTTCAGATAGTTTCTTGTATGCTAATTATTTGACGAAATGACTCTGCAATTAGGGTTGTTGATAGATTTCTATACAATTGATTTGTAAGCAGTTGATTTTCGAAACTGAGTCTTTGGCATATTTAATCATTCATTTTCTCTAAAATGGTTTGATCGATTTGGTATCGTCTTTCATGTTGTGGGGAGTAATGCATTCAAGTCCCAAAATTATCCTCAGTTTTGAGATATGGGAGGCTTTTTTGGGTTGGAATAAGTGAAGAAATTCCATGATTATTTTGATGATTTTGATTTTGAGTCAATGAGTCTGCTAGTTCATGAATTGCTTTTGAGATTTCAAATTATGTTGGTTATGTTGACTTGATCATTTATATTCCTCATTGACTTGATCATTTACTAAATTTTGTTCTCTTGTCTTAACTTTATAACTTAGTATCTGCTTCTCTGGATACTAGTCCCTGAGTGGCGGAGCAGTTTGATTTGTTCAAATGGAGGACAAGGTTGAGTGATTGACTTTGCTTGTCCGTCTTTGGTTTGTTCTCTAAAGTCACTGTCTAATACTTTTAGCGGCTGATTGTCAGTACAAGAGATACAAATTCTACAATACGATACTAGGAGAAGGGTATGAAGACCGTTATACAGGGGACATTGTAGCTATAAAGAAGATAAAAATCAAGAATCCGTTAGAAGGTGTCCCTAGCTCAGTAGTAAGAGAAGTTTCTCTTCTGAGGGAGCTAGATCATGAAAACATCATAAGGTAAAACATTCTTGTCTTCGTTTTTTTTTTTTTTTTTTTTTTTTTTTCTTTATACAAATTAATGTGATTGATTGATTTCACATTGCAGATTGTTGGATGTACTAAGCAGTAAAGAAAGCATTGACCTTGTTTTTGAATTTATGGACGGTGATTTGCGGGATTTCATCACCACCCAGCCAGATGCCATGAATTCATGCTCAATAAAAGTATGTGATATTACTATACCATTTTCTGTATATTTACTATAGGAATGTCACCACAGGAGAAATTGGGAAAGCATGCTTGTCTGAATATTCTTGATACAGTATCTCCTAAATGTCATTTAGAGATTTTCAATTAAAACTCTTAAATGATGTTATAGAAACTTTATTACTATTGCAGAATTTATTCTTTCATCTCATCTTTGCTATTTATTTTGCAGAAGTATCTTCATCAAATTCTTTGTGGTCTTGCATACTGCCATTCACATAAAATTCTCCACCGAGATCTGAAGCCAAGGAATTTTCTAATACATCGTAGTAAAGACTTTGTGAAAATAGCAGATTTTGGATTAGCTAGGCCAATTGATGATTCTCTCGACGAATACACTGCTTCGGTATTGACATTGTCAAGTTATTATCCTGGTTTGCTGTTGTCTTGTTACCTGCAGAAGCAAAACGGTTATTTTTCTGATCATGTTTGTGTTAACTGTGTGATTTTTTTTTTTACATCTTTGTAATTATGTCACGAGGATATCCCTTTCGTGCCTGAACTATCCCGAAAAAGATATGTCTTTTTATGATGCAGGGAAGGAATTTGGCTGTATGATTACTTCATATATATGTTCTCAATGATCTTAGTCAATGATCACCTTATTCCTGTTGGGAAAAGTCAATGATTGCTTATAATTATCACATACAATACTGAATTGATGTGATGAAATTGGAGAAAAACATTTCTTTGCTTGTTTATATGAATTGAACACCTTATTCTAGGTCAGACAAGTCATGCTTCCTTACGGTTATTACAGATGATGCTGAAAGGATGTGATGAAATGAGGAAAGTTATTTTTATAATGCGATTGTTTATAAGAATTGAACACTGATTTGTTTAAGCAGCTAGATGCTCTTTAATTACAATATTTTCTCATTGCTATTATCAATAATTGTGATAAATTTTGCCCTTGTTATTGTTATTTTCTCCAGCTGGCTACCATGCGGTACATGGCACCTGAGCGCCTGCTTGGTCATGGCAGATACTCCACTCCAGTTGATGTGTGGTCAGTTGCTTGTATTTTTGCTGAGATGGTGACCCGTCAGCCTTTGTTCCGTGCTAGGAGTGCCATCAATCAATTGTTTTCGATTTTCAAGTATAATATAGCTCAACTCTTCCGCCCAAAATTAATCAATGTTTATGTAAATACTTGCCTCCGTTAACACTGAATCTCATTTATACTTACCACCCTGTATTTAGAATCATGGGTACACCTGAGGAAGAAACCTTGCCGGGGTATACTTCATTGTGTCGTGATAATCTAGGTTTTTTCCCACCTAAGAAAACTCCTAAGGTATCAAACTCTTGTCTGTCATTTTTCTGTTATAGTGTATTAAAAAGGTTGCAGTTACTAAAGTTTGCTCATGCTATGCAGGACCTTGCAAAAGTAGTCCCTGGTCTTGAACCGACTGGAATTGATCTTCTACAAGTAATTTACTGTTATAAATTTTTGTTTATTTTCCATATTAAACATATGTATGAAGGTATTAGGTATGCAAGCCATTGCTTAAAACTGTCAGCTTGAAGAGAAAATAACCAATTCCTTTGAGCCATTCTTGATGTTGTAGCTCTCTTTTAACGGCAGTCAAATCTAATAATCGATGCTGTTAATCCCTCAAACATCCATTCCCTCAGCTATAGATTGGAGATATCCGATGCTGATGTTTCTAAACTTTTTCATATGTTTTACAGAAAATGCTCTGTTTGGATTCAAGGAAGCGAATTACCGCACAAGAAGCACTTAAGCATGAGTACTTCAATGATTTGCATAATGCACCTTGATTTCCAATTTTTTGATGGTATATTGGAGGGTATGACAACTGGAAAGTTGAGATGTTTTAGAAAAAAATGTAATGCTCTTGTTGATTGTATTGCTTTCCCATCAAACTGGATTTCATAAGCTCATTCTTCAACTAGTTTGACATCTATGAACACTCTGTCAAACAGATTCATCTATGGAATGATTCTAGATTTTGACACAAACTATAATTTCAATCCTTTAAATCTTGACATCTTGTTGATATATATATATATATATATTTGTTTCTTTTATTTAAAAGGTTATTATATTTATTTTACCCAATAACATTTGTTCCTGAATTCTGAGTTCATCAGAATGTCTCCCACACTCTCCAAATTGTCATGTATAGTAGCAAAATACTTGAATCAATTTGTTATGATTATTTCTTGGTTTAACTTTTACATGTTAGTTATTAGGGTTTTATATCTTAAAAGTAAGTTCAAGAGCATTGATAATTGATTCGGCGATCATGAATGCTTGATTCTCTTAGCTTGTATTGTTTTTCACTTGCTGATAGCATAAAACTTCTTGCTTGTACAAATTAGCGGATCTGTATGTACTGTCGATGCCTAGCTGGGGCACTGTTTGTTGAATTTGACCGAATAAATATTGTCACGGTATAAAAATGATCTTTTTATGGTTTGGACCATAACGTTTTTTTAGATGATTGAAGAAAACCACTTGTATGTCTGCATTGCAATTAGAATTGCATACTACACCATGTTTCAATGTTCTATATTCTGAAGCGTAGATGATCTATCAAAAAGAAGTTGGTACCAAGTTAGGTTAAGTTGTTCATTTAATGCTTTACAAAATTCTTCAACTTATTATATCATTGCATGTATTTTATTATGCATACTCTGATGAACCATGTGGGCTGTGGGTAGGGATGGCAAAAACCTGGGTCCGGGCCAGGTATACCCGAACCAGGCCGGGTACCCGAGTTTTAACAGTTCGAGTACCCGGCCGGGAAATACCCGGATTTTTAAATCCGGGTACCCGATTCGGAAAAACCCAGCCGGGTTTCCGGGTATCCATACCCGGATTTTGCCCGGGTTTTACCTCTTTATTTATTTTATTTTATTTTATTTTAATTCAAGTCTGTATGCTGCTGTTATGACATAACAGTTATGCTATATAATTCTATATAATTATAGAATTTAAAAATATAATTATATTTTTCCCCACTTGGACCTTATACCCATTTTTGCCTGTAAATCGGATTTAAACTTCTACCACCAATACAAGAAAGAATGTTCACGACTGTTCAATTAGAAGTTAAGTAATTTGATTTTTTTTATTTACATAATTTAAGTAAATTGTACAGAACCCACCTGAAATCTTTGAATTTTCTTTACTGTAAAGTGAGAGTCCTTACCAGATAAGAAGTGGAACTGTCCTAAATGTGTAGGGTATGTGTATGGACTGTATTTCACTTGAAAGAGCATAAGAGATTGTGTTGTGTAGTGCCAATCAGACACTTTAATTTGTATTCATGGAGGAAGGTGGAGAGGTATTGCCCTATATTATTTGGGGCACCTACCTTACATAAATTTATGAGTTTGATTTGAGTGGGTTTTAAGCTACTTTTCAAATTTATGAACTTGGTTTCATGTATCAGAGAATAAATGTTCTATTTTTCCAACTCCAATATTTTTGCACATAGCATTACAAAAACATCAATTACATAAATGTTTTATAACAATCACTTGATAATCATTTTCATAGTTCGTGGTTATTCATCATTATCTTTATCCATCACTTCTCCTCTCAAAACTTCATCTTCAGGAACAAGATCTAACAAAAATAAATCAATTGACACAATTAAAAGAGAACAAAATAAAACTATATTATGAGATAAATATAAGTTAAAGTGATTTTTTACCTCGTCTTTGAGCCCATATCCAGTTTTGGGTGCACATCAATGCCTTAACTGTATGTGGATGGAGTCTGCTACGATGTAAACTTAAAGTTCTACCACCCGTACTAAATGCCGACTTAGAAGCAACTGTGGATACTGGAATTGCCAAAACATCTCGAGCAATCTTTAACAATATAGGATATCTACCTTTTTGCATTTTCCACCATAATAAAATATCAAATTCTTCAGACTCTGATATTTCTTCTTGCTCCAAATAAGTCTCTAGTTCGGATGTCAATTTACGTTGACGACCATGTTTCCTCTTATAAGATTCAAAGCCCTTCACATCCCACATAGAAGAAGAAGATGAACTAGATGTAAAACCAGAACCTACACCGGACTCACCAATGTCTTCACCCAAACCTCCCTTCTCTTTTGCTTGATACTCACTCACCAAATCATTACAAAGTTCAAATATCCTTTGAGTTTCAAGTTCACAATCAATCCCATACATCTGAGGAAAAAAGTAGTCTATCAAATCCATTTTATATCTAGGATCTAACACAGCCGCCACAGCTATAACCCCATGAATTTTATCCCAATATTTTTCGAACTTAGGAGTCATATTTGTTGCCATCAAGCTAATTACCTCAACCTCTGAATCAAGCCAAGATTTCAATGACAATCTAATTTCACAAATCATAGGAAAGAAAAGGTTAGTTGTTGGGTATTTAGTTCCAGAAAACAAATTGGTCAACTTATAAAAGGGCTTTAAATGCTCACACATCACTTTTGCCAACTCCCACTCCGATTCACTAGGTAGATTCTTATATTGATTATCACGTTGCTGTAAACGAATAAAAACTTCTTTGTACACCAAAGCAACCTCAAGCATCAAATATGTTGAATTCCACCTAGTTTTACAATCAAGTACTAACTTCTTAGGAGACTTCATTTTTAATTGACGTATGACGGTATCCTCTAAAAGCTCTAAAGGGTTCAAAATTTAAATGTCACTATTTAGGGTGGTTTTTGTGAAAATAGCAGTGGTTTAATAATCTAAGTTTAAAAGGCACCTATTTCGGTGTCCAGACAAAAATACCCTTATTTTTGTCTGCTTGTGGCTTTTCAAAGTTGAGAGAAAAAACCAAAGAGAGAGAGAGAAACACGACAAAAACAGTGACCGGTCAAACAAATCCGACAGAAATACCCACAGCATACTCACCGGCGGTGGACCTACAGTAATTTCAGTGGAGGAGAAAGCTTTTCTGATTGACAGTGGTAAGTTTATTTTTCGATTTCGTTTTCCTTTATGTTGTTGAAAAATATATGTTCGTTGTTGTTTCCATTAGGTTTTTGTTGTTAGTTTATGTGTGTTTCATTTAGATTAGGGTTCTGGGTTAGTTTAGGTTTAGATTAGGGTTTGAATCTGTACAGTAGGGAGGTAGAAGACGATGAAAATTTGAGATTCCGAGCCTTTTAAAACCTTGTCCGAGCCTTTTCCGAGCCTTTTTAAACAGTATCCGAGCCTTTTTAAGGGAATATGAATAGTTGTTTCTCCGAGCCTTTTAAAGCTTTGTCCGAGCCTTTTAAACCATGATCCGAGCCTTTTTCGAGCCTTTTAAGGAATATGAATAGGTTTGTGCATTTTAATCTCCGAGCCTTTTAAACCTTAATCCGAGCCTTTTCCGAGCCTTTTCACAAATACTCCGAGCCTTTTAAGAATTTCAATAGTTTTCTCTGCAATTTCAATCTCCGAGCCTTTTAAACCTTGATCCGAGCCTTTTCCGAGCCTTTTCACAAATACTCCGAGCCTTTTAAGAATTTCAATAGTTTTCTCTGCTTTTTCAATCTCCGAGCCTTTTCAACCTTGATCCGAGCTTTTTCCGAGCCTTTTCACAAATAATCCGAGCCTTTTAAGGAATATGAATAGGTTTGTGCATTTTCAATCTCCGAGCCTTTTAAAACTTAATCCGAGCCTTTTCCGAGCCTTTTAACAAATACTCCGAGCCTTTTAAGAATTTCAATAGTTTTCTCTGCTTTTTCAATCTCCGAGCCTTTTCAACCTTTATCCGAGCCTTTTAACCCTTTAGCCGAGCTTTTTCCGAGCCTTTTTATATAATGTCCGAGCCTTTTGATATAGTGTCCGAGCTTTTTGATTTACTTTCCGAGCCTTTTCATGAACTGATATATGTATATTTTTATTGTGATTATGCAGATGAGGAATCCGCTGAAAGATTTCCTTAAAACTCCAGAGGAGGAAAGGTACTCAGGGAAAATAACTCGCCATGACCATTTTGACGACCTTACAGATATCGACAATGCATTGAGTAGGGTACCTGAACATTTTCAGGCTGAAGATCGTCGTCGTTATACTGAGTCATGTTTTGGACACTTCCTCTCGATGCATCGGCAGATGACGTTTTCAGCTGGAATTGTCCATCGGTTGCTTATTCGGGAGTTGCATCACGATGGGCCGGAAGATGAGATGAGGTTTCTGTTGGGTAGACATTCAGTCCGGTTCTCGAAGGTCGAGTTTTGTCTGATCACCGGATTGAAGTTCGGAGAACTTCCCGACACGTCGACCTACAATATGGTGCAGAATGGCATACATCAGCGGTACTTCGAGGGTCGAGATGACATCGAGTATGGAGAGTTGAGAGCCGTACTGCGGATTGGTGTTTTCCATGAGCAGTATGATGCGGTTAAGCTATGCTTATTGTATATGCTTAACTGGATATTGATGGGGTTGGACGAGAGACAGAAAGTTCCAGTATGGCAGTTTCGCCTAGTCGAGGACTTGGACGCATTTGATGCCTTCCCCTGGGGTGCACATGTGTTTAGGCAGTCTATTTCTTGGTTCAAGCATGCGTTGGACGATCGACGGCGGCGGTTTGAACAACGACAGCGAAGAAAGGGCGCTGACCAGCACAAGGTGGAGACATACAATATATACGGTCTTACGCATGCACTGTTGGTAAGAATTTAGAAATTTAATCTGTAAGTTAATTGTATTTTTTTATTTCATATAACTGATGTATTGGATTCTTAATGCAGATATTTGCTTTTGAGGTCATCCCTGAGCTTGGCAACACCGGATGTGGAACTCGCAGGGACATCGACCTATCCCCTCGAATTCTAAAATGGCAGTTGACTCAGCGACCAAGGAGTGAGAAGCTGGATGCCATTTTCATTGAAAGGGTAAGCATTTTTTATGTTGTTAATGTTCATAGTTATTAGTATATACAATTCACAATGGTCTAACTATGATTTCAGATGTTTGCGAGGGTGGAGTTGGTGCCGACCGCAGCTGAGCGGGCTGAGCGATACTTCGAGGGCATTTCTGAGGGAGGCAATCTGTATGATGCCGATTTTGTACATGCTGACATCCCGAATCCTGACCAGACTACGACTGCCCGAGACAGTGATACTGAGGGTCCAATTTCCGACCGCAGTGATATGGAGTGTTCTGATATGGAGGGCACTAGTGGGAGTCGTAGGCGGGTTCGGTTCGTGTTACCCAGACAGCCTCGAGCTGGAGGTGACTCCAGACGAGGCGATGGAGGGGTTCCTGACTCAGGAGGAGGCGATGGAGGGGTTCCTGAGGTATGTACAAATATTTCTGTCGCCTTATTTTCTCTGAATTTAGTATTCAATGATTTTAGTACTGAAACAGTTCTAAATTTAATCAGGACCATCGGTATACTGAACTGATGGATGCGGTCCGAGGGTTACGTGCTGAAATGAAGAAGAACGAGGAGAAACGAGATCAACAGCATCAGGAGTTGCTGGATTTGATTCGGGGTCTTCAGGGATCGACGTCGACGTCGCAGCCCCGTAGTTCAGGTCCACGGTTCGATGACCCACCGTTCGATGGCCGAGACCAGGACTTCACTCCTAGGGATAGGACGGGTAGTCATCAGGACGGGGCAGAGCCACACACCAGGCATCATACTACGCACTTCTCCGATCCAGATCAACAGGGGCCTGGTGGCACTGGCGGTACAGGGACATCGCCTATGGATACAGAGCAGATACATAATCCCTCCATTCGTAGAGGCGATCCCAGCGGGTTTACCCCAGCGGAGCTGACACCTACAGGTGATCCATCCTTACTGAGTTCCTTCGGACAGCGCACCTCTCCCGCAGGGGATCGACGGGGACAGAGTCCCTCGTTGCAGGGCACCCTAGCAGCAGATCCACAGGGACAGAGTCCTTCCTCAGAATGCCACCATTCAGTTGATCCGAGCTCAGTTCTCCCCTCCAGGCAATCCATGGGAGATGATTTGGTCCCTCGCGACGCACCTCTCCGGTCCATCCCACCCGATGAACAGGGAGGGAGTTCCCCCTCACACCGCACCGATCCCAGTGATTTGGAACGGACTCCCCCACCCCTAAGGCGTGGACACCGAATTCGACGTCGAGGTTGGAGGGACCGGACCCCATACACGGACCCATGTAGACCGAAGAGACCACGAATGTTGCCGCCGCCAACACATGAATGGATGCCACACGCATTGGTAGATCCTGAGCACCTTGCGGCGTACATGGAGTACAAGAGGAACCCGGGGACTGAATTGTAAGTATAATAGTAAAAATTACAATATGTTTATACTTTTTTCGACATATATGCAAGTAAGTATTGTGTAACGTGTTCAACAATTATGCAGGCGTGATGTGGATCTGCACGACCCAGTTGGTGTCGATGTGCTTTGGTTCCACCGGTTTCAAACCAACTTGATGGAGTTGGAGGATACGGTATGTTTCTTACTTGAATTGTCCGTATAAGTTTCATTCAGAAATGGTGGAATCCTAACAATACAAATTGTTGAAATTGTCAGCACATTGATGCATACTTGAACATTCTCCGGAATCGTCAGCGAGCATTCCCCACTGTCTACAGTTCGAGGGTCAACATACTGGATTCTCAATTCTATGTAAGTGTTTATATTGTACGGTTTTCGCTTCAACTTCTTTCATTCAAATATTTGTTGCCTAACATTTTTTAAATTTAATCTATACAGTCATTGTTATATCATGACTGGGACAAAATCGCCACTGGTGAGGAGAGGAAACCTCGAAAGGGTTGGTCTGTGTTCAACCACCGGTGGGCCCGTGATGAGCTTGCGGTGGTACGTGGAGAGCTCCCGTCAGGAATCCGACCATGGCACGATGTTGACTTGGTGAGTATTTATTTTTAATTTGCGTCCATGTGTATAATAACAAAATGTGATAACACTTTGGAGAAACACCTACAGGTTCTGATTCCTTGCAACCTTGGACGTATGCATTGGGTCATGGCCAGCGTCGACCTCATGAAAGGCCAAATTCTCGTGTTTGACCCGTTCAGACGACAGGTCCCATTTAGGCACAGGAATGCCCAGTTCGCGTGCTTACGGTGGTTGCTACCGTCGATGTTGGATGCGGTGCACTTTCACAGGAACAGACAGAGGGGTGATCCGACGTACAAATCGAAGAATGGGCCCTTTCGGATGTTGTTCGTGTCAGCCGACCGCGTGCCCCAACAGACAGAGGGGTATGAATGTTTCAAGTTAATATTCTTTCCCAATTGGTTTTAATAACATTCCATTCTAATGGTTGTTCATTTTATCCCAATTGTAGGGGAAATTGTGGTGCCCATACTCTGAGAATGATTGAGTACCTGACGGCGAACAGGGATACGTTCGACTGGTCAGAGGACGATATGACCACTATCCGAGAGAAGATGGCTGTGGAGGTTTATTGTAACTCCAAGGCCATGTAGTTGATGTACATAACGTTTGACTAATGAAATGAAGACATTTTTTATTTTTTATTTTCAAGTGTTTGCAGTTATCAGTTAAAGACACATTTCATACATTGAGCACCTTCAACAATACAGGAAATTCATGAACACTATAACAAAGGATCAAGTAGACGAAGATTTAATTCAAATAAAATTTCGAACATAAAATCAATCAAATTAGGACATAAAAGCATAAAAACCCCGAATGTCATAAAACAACTATATCGAGCATGGTTCCCAAAGTTTGAACGATGTTGGAAGACATCAAGTTGGAGACATGTTCCTCAATTGCAAGCTTTTCTGGTGGCAATTCCTCTTCCTCTTCTACTGTCTTGTTATGTTTGATCACTTTTATTCATTCAACGGTAGAGTCCTTCTCAGGGCATGTTTGTTTGTTGTGTCCAATTGAGTGACAGATGCTGCACTTGCGACGGTATTCATCGGGGACAATGGTGCTAGGACCTTCATTAACCATAGGCGGGTTGGAACACCTCCTACTATTATGTCCTGATTGTCCACATCTTCTACACGACTGTGTGGTTATCCTCTCTGAAGACGAGGCATGTCGACCCTCCATCGGGCGACCTGATTGTCTCTTCGTATTTGGATTTAAAACCACCCGCGCTGCGATGTCAGATGGCACTACCCATGAAGAAGGATGGCCAATAGGCATAATAGGAACCGAGTACGCATCAATAAGTGTCTCCCTCTTGTAGTAGTCTGCACACAGAGATGTGAAATCCAAGTTCCGCTCCCTACAATAAGGAAAATGGTGAGATTCACGTTTGGGTAATATAAAGCGTTAACTGTAACTTTTCATGTACCTTGCCGATGCGAGTGCGTGTGAACATGGTAAAAAGTCCATTTGGAATTTGTTACATGTGCAAGTCTTCCGGGCCAAGTCAACCGTCCACTGTTTTCCCTTGTGTCTGACGGAGAATATGTTCCAGTCAACTGGATTTACGGTCATATAACCGCACTTCTCGACACGTTTCAAGATCGCAAGATGTGCTGCATCAGTCAATCGATGACGCATGGACTGTGCAGCTGCATGACGATCGTGAAACCACCTTTGTAGCATATTCCTAATGAACTCTGCCAGGGTCATCAGTGGCAATTGCCTTGCGAATTTTAGGCATGAGTTTATGCACTCTGCAACATTTGTGGTCATCACCCTGTACCTTCTTTGGGGACAGTGAACGCGGGACCACTTGTGCGGACCGGCATCAATGGCATAATCGAATGCAGCCTTGTGCAGCTTACGTAACTCCTCCATGTGGCGGTCATACTCGATTTCACTGTACGATCTAGCTGCGTTATCCATTATTTTGGCAACATCCTTTCTGTGGAATCTCTTCTTCATATTTTCAGCAAAATGCCAGCAACATATGGTATGGGTTGCATAAGGGAACACTTTAGAAATCCCTGCTTCAATGCTTGCATGACGATCTGAAATGAAAACCAGATCATCTATATGACCAAGGGCACCCCTCAAGCATTCCAAAAACCATTCCCACGAAAGGTTGTTTTCTGAGTCACCGTACCCAAAACCAATTGGATACACCTGTTCATTTCCATCTTGTGCAGTTGCAACAAACATTGTACCCCCGAATCTTCCCTTCAAATGGGTACCATCAACTGCAATCACAGGACGCATACACCTCCGGAAACCTCTAATTGAGGACCCTAACGACATGAAAAAGTAGAGGAATTTACCATCGTCAGTGCACTGTAACTCAGTGATTGTGCCAGGATTTTGTTGTTCCAAAACGTATGCAAAAGATGGCAGTAGTTGGAAAGTTTCTTCATGCGTTCCATAGGTCAATGACAATGCATATTGCAGGGCATCATGTGCCTTACTGTACATGATTTGGATGCCATACATTGTTTTCATATCGGCAATTATGTCCTTCGGACGCATAAGACGACCATCATGTTGTTGAAGTCTAGGTGCCACGACTTCTCCGATTGTGACTGCACTAGCTTGTCGGTGGCGACGGTGAATCTCCTCCAAGGGACAACTGTGTTCATTGACAAAACTTCTGACTTGAAAGTAAGTCCCTTCATTTCTCCTTACCGCTCTTAATTTCCACGTACAGTCGTCAATGATGCACACCAGATGTAAAGTTGTCTTATTGGACCTTTTGACCTTCCATTCAAAGTTCTGCTGCATCGCAAAATGGCCAATTAGCCTCTTCAAATCCTTTTTACTTGGAAAAAATTGACCTTTATAAATCATGGTTCTAGGTTCTGGCGCTGCCAAGGTGCTGCTTCTACCAATACCAAACGAGTATGAATTTGCTCCGGGAATAACCCACGTTGGCGTATTAGCAAAATCAGATGTTGTTACATTATTACGGACCTCGGAACTCCCAGGCATATCTGGTGCAGTGCAACTAACTCCTTGTACACGTCTACCATGTGTTTCAATTTCTGCAGGCTCTTCATCGATATTTTGTAGATCATGAACCTGTTCATTATTGGCCTCATTATCCACCTCATGGTTCGGGCAATTGTTCTGGTCATTGTACTGCTCATTGTACTGTTCATTACACGGCTCAATTCCACAACCAAACATATGACCAATTTGAGGTTCAACTGCATCTGCATGGTTGACCGCTACCGGTGGGACACCACACATGTTTCCCCCATCTTCGGTGGCGCTTCTTTGGCTTAACACTTGGTTGCTACCACTGAAGGATCCTAATTGTTGGGTATTTTCAGTAGGGGGAATATCATTCCCTATCACATCTCCAGCTGTCCTCTCAGTTAGACTGACACATACTTGAGGGATCACCCGATCTTCCCCTAGCATAAATTGGACATCGTCGTCATTTCTTATAAATGTTCGACATGTACTGCCAGGAACGATTGATATCGATGACAGATCCACATTGAATTTGTTTACATCATACTTCACAATGGTATGCACGATCGACACCAATTCTTCGTAAGTCATATTCCGTGACACATACATTCCCCGGTTATCGGATCCAACAAACCTCTGACTTCCGTCGGGTAACTGCTCCCATCGACCGTTGTAAGATATTACTATTCTAGCCCGATTCATGATGCTGTCAAATTAATAATCCCATTGATAAGAACCCAGGACTATAAAATATTTTCAGATATTAATTTTATAAAGGCTCGGACAACACTTGCAAAGTGTAGGAGAAGACTTCAAAAGTCTCGGAGAAGACTGGAAAAGGCTCGGAGAAGACATGCAAAGTCTCGGAGGGGACTTGAAAATTCACAGAAGATACTTATTCATTTAAAAGGCAACAAGACATCAAAAGTCTCGGAGGAGACTTTCAAAAGGCTCGGATAAGTCTCGAGAAGATTGGAAAAGGCTCGATACTTATTCATTTAAAAGGCTCGGAAAAAACATCAAAAGTCTCGGAGGAGACTTCAAAAGGCTCGGAGAAGGCTGGAAAAGGCTCGATACTTATTCATTTAAAAGGCTCGGAGAAGGCTGGAAAAGGCTCGGAGAAGGCTCGGACATAATTTTAAATAGCTAGGACAGAACTTACAAAGTCTCGAAGATCAAAAATTCTCACAATGGCTTAAGGTTTACAACTACTACAACAGATTTGTTTATCTACAAATGAAAATGTGAACAAATAAAAAGAAGTATTTGCAAGAAATATTACCTTGTTGTTGAGAAAGCACGTCCAGTTCTTTATAAGTTGAAGAAGAAACCCGAGATAGAGAGAGAGAGAGAGAGGGTTACTCTGAGAAATTTTTTTATTGGAAGTGACGACAGAGAAAAGTACAAACAGATTAACATAAATGATTATCTAAGGTCAATTTTGGTAGTTCACCATAATAGGTGCCTTTTAAACTTAACTTATTAAACTAGTGCCTTTCTCACCACATCAATTTAAAAAGGTGACATTTCTCACCAATTCCACAAGCTCTAAATGTCTACTTGACTGTGACCAATAAGTTACCGTTTCTCTAACTTTTTCAATTCCATCACCAATCACATCTAACCCATCTTTAACTATCAAATTTAAAATATGAGCGGAGCATCTCATATGAAATAATTTTCCACCCAACAACAATGAACCAGCAGAAAACTTTGGCAACAAATAATTTTTAATCATAGCATCATTGGCGGTACAATTATCTACCATCAACGCAGACAACTTTCCATCCACATTCCAATCCAACAGACAATTCCACAATTCATCAGCAAGTGTAATCGCATTATGTGGTGAAGGCACATATATGAATCTAATTAATTCCAATGAAAAAAAATCAATTAAATTATACAATCAAATAAAGCACACCCATATGCATATTAAAAGTAAAATAAGATCATACATCTCTCATTCTATTTTTGCATTGTGCATGGCGCATCCCAATGAGAACCGTGGTTATACTTGCTATCAACAACAATTCCAAAAACAAAAATGCATAATACATGTGAAATATCATTGAGATTACACTTCATTCAAACCAACTATAGCAAATGTAAAATGAAAGAGCATGAAGTCATGAACAATGCATCAATTTTGCAAAAACTAAAGACACAAGTAGAGGACAGTATTGACAGAGGAAACCCTTGCAAGCAATAAGCTTCCAATCAAACTATCCAAACATGAAAAGCTAACAACAAAGTAAGAGTAGAATGGGTGTCGGTAGATAAATTCTTAACCAGACTCCAGCACAAGCAGTATTCCATATCAAGCAAGTAGAATCCAATAGCACAACACGGTAATAAGAATATGCCATTTAATTAATTTCAATGAAAAAAAATCAATTAAATTATACAATCAAATAAAGCACACCCATATGCATATTAAAAGTAAAATAAGATTATAAATAGTACCTTAGGATCCGACTACGTAACTTCCACGTGTTGTCAATAAAATGTGATGTGACAACCATATAACCTTTCTTCTGGTTACTTGTCCACATATCAGTTGTAAGCGCAATCCGACTTGTATTTTCATCCAACATCATCATCGTTCTACTCTTCTCTACTTCATATAACTTCATAACTTCACTTTTGAGTGTATTTCTACTCATACCATTGAAGTCCGGTGCTAAAAAATCCAACACATCCTTAAAGCCATCACAGTCCACAAAACTCAAGGGAAGCTCATGCATGATTATTATTTTTGTGATTTTCTGTCGTAGAATATCATTATCCACCGACCCAAAATTAGGTTTAGGCGAGGTTCCATCATCTAGTTTCTTGCCTCCAATTTTTCTAAGACAGGAAGTTACGTGGCTGAGCAAATGTGAAGTCCCTTGCTTGTGATGTCCGGCTAGAGCTTTACCACAATGATAACATATTGCCTTTACTTGCCCATTTATAATCTCTCTCTTAAAATGATTCCAAGCTTCAGAGGTTTGTTTTGGTCCTCCCGAACTACTTCTCTTAGTACTCCTCCTATTGCTTGACTAGTTTGCCTTCCACTTTCACACTCGACGTCATCTACATCAACGAGATTAATATCACAACTTGGAGCTTGACTTTGAGTGTTCAATGGGTTATTACTATCGAAATCCAGATTTGGTTGTGATGTAGACATTTCAACCTGCAAAATTTAATTAAAACCGTAACTTAAGCACAAGACTTGCAAAATATACTAATATTAAAACATTCATGGTGGCTCTATCATTCATGAAACCATATACGCGTAAGAATTCGTTTTACAAAGTGATTAGCAGTACTGGAAGGCTCCATTACGGTGAAGGTTACATTACATTTCAACATTTACCATGGTGTCTGCCATTTTCCAAAATCAGATAAACATATCAACATATGGCCTATCAAATAACTGCAATGAAAAATAACTCATATACTGCTTAATAGCTAAAACTTAACAAGGATACAATGAAAATTTGCACAAACCATCCAGTTATATGAAGTCTCTTTCAGAAAAATGCCCACACTACCATAATCCAATGACTCATTTTCAAATCTAAAGTGTCAACTACACATAGATCAACAAAATATGAAGGCTACATAAAATGGAAGTTAATTGATTTTTTAAAAAAACTATTCATATAGAGTTTAATCAGATGGCATTTCTAAAATTTAAAGCCATTCATTCATTTAAAGCCATTAATCACAAACGAAGTGGTGTTCTGAAGAGAATGGAACTGGGGTTCAAAATTTAAACAAATTGAACTTAAATAAAGAAACCAAAACAAGCTTAAAGCACAAGAACAATTCAACCTATCTGTTCAACCACTTTTCAATATGGTTTCAACACTATCAAAGACACAAAAATCATCGGCAACATCAAACCATCAACAACACTAGCATCCAACGGCTCACCAGCATCCAAATTGACAATCACCCAGCAATTTCACTACTCACTCCTCTACATTTCTTAACCTTAATTTTAACCAAATTGGGAATTCCCCAATTTTAACAATGTGTAAAATTTCAACATTTGGACATTTCGAAATTGCTGTAGACTTGGGAAGAGATCGAGAAGGCAAACCTGGGAAGAGGGTCGGCGGTGGAAGAGGTTCAGCGATGGTCGGCCGTGGAGATTTGGCAGAGCAAGGGAAATACTCGGTGGTGGCTAGAGACTGGAGAGAATATGTTTGGGTTAAGTTTGTTTGTGTAAAATATATATATATATATATTGCAGTCTGTGGGCAGATCGGTGCTGGAAAATCAACACTCCTATGTGCTATCCTTAAAGAAGTCTACAAAATTTCAGGATCAGTAAGTAGCAAACTTGTTCAATATAAGATTTTAATTTTGTACTCTTTTCCTTTTTATTTACAACCAACTGTTTGCATATGTAGGTAAGTGTAAATGGAACAATTGCATATGTTTCTCAAGCACCTTGGATACAAAGTGGTACAATTCGTGATAACATACTTTTCGGAAAGCCAATTGAGAATACCAAATATGAGATGGTTACCAAAGCTTGTGCCTTAGATAAGGATATCAACAATTTTAGTCATGGTGACCTTTCTATGTATACGTAGAATTGTCAGCTGATGGATTGGATTTTCCTTGGTTTGGTTTATTATATTTTCTTTCTGTTAATGGCGAACATGGTTGCTATATCTAGTTAAATAAAAATAAAAAGATTGTGGCTTGTGAAATTTTCTACTACTTTTTGATGCTTGTTAAATGAACTTAAAATCTCACTCAATTGTATTTATTGATTCGAAGATAGATGTAGTACAGGAGTTTTGCATCATTTTATAGGCATAATTTGACAATTTCTTACTGCGTTTTTAAGGGACATATAAAGGAAGATCATAATTAATTCTGTACTAAATGCATGCTAGTTTTTATATTATTTTTCATCAACTATAGTAATTCGAGTCAATCCTGGAAATTATTTAATTTAATTCTAATCCAAACAAAAGAAATGTGCAAATCTCAGTTAGATTATGCTAAAGTACTACTCATTCTTTTTAGTGCAAATCGATTAAACTACTGATAAGGCAAGAGAGTGAGTAGGCATGAAATTGATTAGTGACTACACCACACTACACATTTCTTGTAGAGATCTTTAATTGTATATGCTTCTAATGTGCATGTCATCACTCATCATCATGGCAGGAACCTAATCGACTACTTGCTTGTTAAAAGAGCAAATCTGGCCAATTTTTTACTTCCCTTTGGTGCTGTTATCAAGCTGAAATCAAGTGGCAAAATGAATCAAACAAAACTAGGCAAAGCGAATATATTTAGCCGGTTAACTTTTTCTTGGATAAACTCATTATTGTGGCTTGGTTACTCAAAACCTTTAATTCTTGAAGACATTCCTACTCTTTTATCAGAAGATGAAGCACAATCAACATACAATAAGTTTTCTACCATATGGGAACTTCTTCTTAGAGGTGATGGGAATTCAAACAATCCAAAAAACTTGCTTCTCAAGGCAGTATTTAGAGTTCATTGGAAAGAAATGATATTTGCAGGAGTTTGTGCATTGCCCAGGACACTTGCTGTTGTAGCATCTCCTCTATTGCTTAATGCATTTTTGAAATACTCCAACAATGAACATAAAACAAGATTAGGAGGTCTTCTCCTTGTCGGATGCCTTGTGATCATTAAGTTCATCGAGTCTTTCTCTCAAAGGCATTGGTTTTTCAATTCATGGAGGTCGGGGATGAGGATGAGATCTGCTCTAATAATGCCAATCTACCGAAAGCAACTAAAACTTTCTGGTCTTGCAATGAGAAGGCACTCAACTGGAAAGATTGTAAACTATGTTGTAGTCAATGCTTATCGAATGACAGAATCAATGTATTGGTTTCATCTGGGATAGAGTCTTTTGGTGCAACTTTTTCTTACTATCGGTGTTCCTTTCAAGGTGGTAGGTCTCAGTGCAATCCCTGGTCTTGTTCTTATTCTGATCATTGGGTTTCTTAACATTCACTTTGCAAAGACTTACAACAAATGTCAATCTCTTTTCAAGGTTGCTCAAGGTGAAAGATTGCGAGCCATGTCTGACATTTTGAATAATATGAAGATCATCAAGTTGCAATCATGGGAAGAAAAATTCAAAAATGTAATTGATTTGTTAAGGGAGAATGAACACAAGTTCTTGGCTAAGTCACAGATTAACAAGACCTTTGCAGGTGTTATGTATTGGGTATCCCCAGCCATCGTCTCCACTGTGGTCTTTTTCGGATGTCTGCTCATGAAAAGTGCTACATTGGATGCTGCCACTATATTCACTGTCATAGCAACATTAGGAAGCATGTCAGAGCTCGTGAAATGGATCCCTGAGGCATTTTCTATGCTGATTGAAATGAAGATCTCTATGGATCATCTCAACGTTTTTCTGCTTGATGATGAGCTCAGTAATAAAGAATCGAATAGTTTGGAGCATAGCTCAGACATACGTGTTGAAATAGAAGGGAATTTTAGTTGGGAACCAGAATCAGCTGTTCCAACACTAAGAGATATCAGCTTGGAAGTAAAAAGTCGACAGAAAATTACAGTCTGTGGGTAGATTGGTGTTGGAAAATCAACACTCCTATGTGCTATCCTTAGAGAAGTCTACAAAATTTCAGGATCAGTAAGTAGCAAACTTGTTCAATATAAGTTTTTAATTTTGTAATCTTTTCCTTTTTATTTACAGCCAACTGTTTGCATATGTAGGTAAGTGTAAATGGAACAATTGCATATGTTTTTTAAGCACCTTGGATACAAAGTGGTACAATTCGTGATAACATACTTTTCAGAAAGCCAATGGAGAATACCAAATATGAGATGGTTACCAAAGCTTGTGCCTTAGATAAGGATATCAACAATTTTAGTCATGGTGACCATACAGAGATCGGAGAAAGAGGGCTTAACTTAAGTGGTGGACAGAAACAACGAATCCAGCTTGCTCGCGCTGTCTACAATGATGCTGATATTTACCTACTTGATGACCCTTTCAACACGGTGGATGCAGAAACAGCTGCAATTCTATTCAATGTAAGAAAAAAAAAAAAGGTAGCAATTTAGTTTTATTTCTAAAGTATAGACACTCAAAATGAATGATGTTATTACAGGATTGTGTTATGGCTGCTCTCAAAGAAAAAACGGTCATCTTAGTGACTCATCAAGTTGAGTTTCTCACAGAAGCTGATCGAATTTTGGTAATAACTTGTCAGCCTTTCTTTCGAGGACTAGATGTTTGGTTGGATACATGTATGTTAAAATTAAAATCATATTGTTTTGAAATTTTTCAGGTTATTGTAGGTGGACAGATAACACAATCAATAACCTATGCTAAGTTGATGTCGACTCCAGGGACCACATTTGCACAACTTGTGAATGCACATGAGAAAGCAGTCTCAGAATTAGTTACTTCTGCTACTGGAAACATGGATGAAACTCAGGAAATTCATGATAACCAATCAAAATCGCTTGGTGAATCTTGCTCCACTAGAGAAGGCGGTGAGAATGAGATATCAGTTGAGGCTTTTCCGAATACCCAACTAACGAAAGAGGAAGAGAGAAAGATCAGTGATGTTGGGTGTAAACCAATGTTGGATTATTTTTATGTATCAAAGGGATCACTTCTTTTCATTTTGACCCTTCTATCTTACTTTGCTTTTAGTGCTCTTCAGGCTGCTACAAGTTATTGGCTATCACTAGCTATGCGACTTTCCAATGTTAACAGTGCTATGTTGATTGGTGTTTATGCTGGAATTTCAACTTTTAGTATACCTTTTCTATATTTAAGGAACTTATTTGCAACCCTTCTAGGCTTAAAAGCTTCGAAAGCTTTCTTCTCCGGTATCAATAATTCAATTTTCAAGGCTCCTATGCTCTTCTTCGACTCCACTCCAATGGGAAGGATATTGGCCCGGGTAAGAGAACATCCCCAAATTCAATGATTGAAATATTTAAATGATCACATCTAGCTCATTCTCATTTCAAAATGCAACAGATTTCGTCGGATATGAACACATTGGACAGTGATCTACTAACTTCCATTAATTTAGCTGCAGCTGCAACGATTGATGTACTCATGACAATAGCAATGATGGCCTCAGTAACATGGCCAGTGCTCATTGTAGTAATTCCTACTATTATAATTGCAAAATATATTCAGGTAAACCTCATTTCTTCTTGTGAAATGTACTAAAATTTCCTTTTGTTTCTTGTTCAATCGAGGAAAGTGATGTCCATTTTTTTAATTATGAAAGGATTATTCATCAGAAAAAGAGTTCATGAGGATGAATGGAATGACCAAAGTGCCTATTTTGAACAATGTATCTGAAACATCACAAGGGGTGGTTTCGATCAGAGCTTTTAACATGATGGAAAGCTTCTTCGAGAACTATCTTAAGCTTGTCGATATATTAGAAAGTGCCTATTTTGAACAATGTATCTGAAACATCACAAGGGGTGGTTTCGATCAGAGCTTTTAACATGATGGAAAGCTTCTTCGAGAACTATCTTAAGCTTGTCGATACATTAGAATGAAATAACAGCCTTGCATC